>MVJL01005045.1:0-228669 GCA_002156465.1 Macrocentrus cingulum
GGGGGGGGGGGGGGGGGGGGGGGGGGGGTTCGATGTAAATATGTAAATAGACTTGTAAAAGACATCTGCAAGCCTCGACCCAACGAAATACAACTCGGACAAATCGACTGAGACTCTGTCAAATTCGTCGACTATAATTTTCTTCACACGCGGCTCAAATTTGCTTTTCAAAAAGGATTTCAGAGGCCGCTGAATGGTGTATTTCTCGTAGGCTGGATCGAATCTTTGTCTTAATGTCCTTAGTTTTTACCATTGGATCACCGCAAAAATTAACTAGATCTTCCAAGTCCTCCATCATTCGTCGATTACTCTTGGCAGTTGTTAGTAGTGCCGAACCTTTGGTTTTTTGGGCCCTTTCGGGTTTTAGGCTCTGATTTCACAGTCGGCTGTGTGCCTAATCCAGCACTCTTATCGCGTTTTCTCTTGTTTTTCGCAACTTCGGTCGCTGTACTTGCCGATAGACCACTGAACGTTCGTGGAGGCAAAGTTTCCATAGCAGGAACAGCGCTGTGAAAAAACACTTAAATGTTAATTCGAAATTAATCCATGGTGCAAGAAAAACATATAAAGTGAGTGGCAGAAAATCGTAGGTCGATGTCCTCTGGGTTTTTTTCGATCACTCTAGGCTAAAAGCCAAATTTTTTACAATTTATCGTTGAATTTGAAAAAATTTGGGGCCATTTGATGGCCAGTAGAACTGACAATATGTTTTAGTGATTAAATAAATCTATATGTGTATAGTAGATTCAGGTAGAAAAGATGCAGTATGACGATGGGTGTGTGCATGGGGCCATTCATTAATTACGTAAAACCTGAACCGGGGGGCTGGGGGATTTTTACCATGCTCTTATCTGGGGAAGAGGGAGGATAAAAGCCATTCTTACGTAAAATTTTTGTTGTCGAAATGTGCGATTTTTTAATCAAATTTAAAGTGATGGATATTTGGATATTTTGCAATATTGTTAAACTGATTTCCAGAAGATTAACCATAGATTATTAATATATTATCATAAACATCTTAAACCTATTTATATTTTAATGGTATTGTCTAAATGGTCTTTTGAAAAATATGTCAAATTATGTCATTTTGTAGAACCAAATGAAATCTTGCGTAAAGAGGAGGAAAAGGAGTTTGAGTACTCTTTTATAAACTCTTACATAGAGATAGGGGAGTCTAAAATGACCAAAATCGTGCTTACGTAATTAATGAATGGTTTCTGTGTGTGTATTGAAAAAAATTGTTTTTTTTTTTTAAAGTTATAAATATACGCCAGTACAATATTGTGTATAAGGATCCTGATGTATATGCTTCTTTTGTTTTGTAGATTTGTGTGGAACAACGGTGTGCGTGTTATTTTTTTTATCTTCTCTACCTGGCAATATCATATTTTGTTTTCAGTTAATATTAGTTATGGTAGTATTCAAGTAAAATTATTTGTTACTTTTCTTAATTAAAAAAACAATAACATTAATAATACGATTTCTTATATCGAGACATTCTTCGACAAAATTTTTTGGTCGTAGTACTTGAGTACTACCTAAGGTCCACCTGGTCGAATTTCAATTCTAATTTTTAGTCGTACATAAAACCATTATTAGTCTCCCCGATAGAATGGGAATTGTTTTTGGGTTTTATTTTTTTCAAAATGATTTGAAATTCGACCCAAATAGTGGCAGTTTACCGTAGTAGGTTATAATCATTACCAAAATACAATAATAATAACAAAAAAACGTGGCAAATTATTATTTTTGTATGGAGAATTGTTGATCAGTAGCGTCTGGCACAAAGTACCGAACTAAAATATATTTGTACATATATGGGTAATTTTAATCCCAACAGAGATTGCATATAAGCGTTTCCTTGTACGTTTTACTCGTAATACCTCGCGGTGGCCATGCGTTTGGGAGCCCTATAGGAGCTTACCCCAAACATACAAAATGCTTCACTCCACACACTGATGCATTTAAACAGTCCTAAAATTTTTTACAGATAATTATTCATTATTTTTCATAAAATAAACCATTCGCATAATCGCCTCGAGTGATGCAAACGTATAGATGAAAACACTAAAAAAAAAAAATATATATATATATATATATATTATGGCTTTAAGAATAATAAATAAAAGAAATAAAGAATTGTCTTAATATCGCATTATAAATAAAACTTTGATAACTATCCGTGAAAGTAGACAATGTTATTAATTAATGTAGAATTAAATTTAAAAATTAAGTCATAAAATATATATATAGAGCATTGAATATATTATAATAATAAGCATTGTCGGTAAAACAGTGCCTCTTTTGATCCAAAAACAAATCTAATCGATTATATAAAATAATTAATAATAAAATTCCAGTGTCTATAAATATCGCTATATTTTTATTGATGGAATTAATGTATTTTTTTGTTTGTTTGTTATTTAGGGAGAAGATGATCGAGCGTGATTCGACCAGGTAGAATATTCGGCAATGGATATAAACACGTATATTCCATCGAGTTGTTGGCAACAGTAGCTCGTCGGCCTCGTTCCATCAACTACCCCCTGCCTGGCACTTGTCTACTTTTCGTTCTACCCACTCCCATTTCCTCGCATCCAACTCGGTCGCCCTCTCTCGCGTTTCCTCTCTCTTGGCCCTTAGGAAAACTACTCTCATCCCCCCAATTCCAATAAGGCTGCTGCCACCCTCCTTTCCTCTTGTCTGCCCCGCTTCATCCCCGCGCCGCTTTCGTGCTCTCTTCCCACTGACTCGCCCACTCACCCACCCTGTATACCGTCGCCTAACATCTCTTTCCCCAGACCTATAGAGCATCGTCGAGCCCCTCGCCAAGCAAGCGAGGCCTTGCTTTTACCACTCTCATTGTTACTATCGATTTCGCTCCGTGCTCTATATCTTTTTCCTCTAATATTTTATGGGGATTTTTTTGTTGTTTTACTTTTTTTTTTGGCTATACTGCACCTTTACCGTGCGCTCCTGTTTATAATTTTCCTCCAGTTCTGTGTATGTCCTGTGGTCGCTCAATTATGTCTAACTGTTGAGGGGAAAAATTACGTGTTTTTTTTTCTTATTGTTTATATTTTTTTATTCAATAGTTGAATACGGAAATTAGTTGGGAATTTTGGATTAAGAAATTCTATTAAATTTTTTTTTTTATTCTTATTTTTATTTTTCAGTTTTTTATTCAACTTTTAAGTATGCATTAGTTGGATATCTCGGCTAATGGTTAGATACAACCAACTGTGAGTTGTATTTAATGAAAAAAAAAAAAAAAATCTAACAGGGAAACCTCTTTGTAGCGTCTATTAATTGATAAATAATATTATAAACTTTATTACATGAGTTTTTTTTTGGGACAAATCTCTGATTTTTATTCTTCCATCTGAAATTATTTTTATTTGGAAATATTGCACTTTTATGACCTTTAGAATAATGTAAAAAGTCGTGAAGAGTTGGAAATGGACTAAGAGTCATGTGGTGTTTTATGTAAAGGAGTGGGTGTTAATTATTGTTTTTATACGGTTTTATGAGAGTGCAGGTGATAAATTATTTTTTTTTGGTCAATGGTGGTTATGAGTATTGTCAATTTGATTATAGCACGTCCAGAGACGAGTGATTAAAGCGCTCGATGGTCCTCCTACCCTGGTATAGTGCGCACTGACCACGTTATTGGGACTTAAGTGGCGTAACTCCATTGAATAGCGATTCCGCATTTTCCCCACTGGCTTCGTTCCACTCAGCTTGAAATCTATTGTTCTTCGGGGAATACCCCGTGAAATCTGTCACGCTTCCAGTTCTCCACCGCGCCCCCTGCCACCCCCTTTACCGCCGCGTTCTTTACTGCATTGTGCCATCCACTTCTATTCAGGTAGTGTCTCTCTTCGTTTATAAAAATTCGCTATTAATTATATCCAACTAATCTATATTTTTACCCTTGTATAAAAAAAAAAAAACTTCTCAGGAGTTAAAAATTGAGTCTAAAGAAGAAAATAATTTGTTGGTTTTTTTCTGGTGTAAAGTCTTTTTTTTAATCATTATTCAATTTTAATGATAAAAAAAGTGCGAAAAACTGGTATTTTCATTTTGAAGTAAAAAAAAATGGTTATTTTTCCAGCGGATGGAGGACAAAAATGAGGGTAGAGTATTTTGCAGCGGTGCGACGTCCAAGTTGTAGGATAAGAGCGCATCTCTGGCGTTCCACAGCAGTGTGAGGGATGATTTTGGAGATAGCTCGAGGGTGGGTATACGTAGGAGTTCTTGGCGAGGGGGCGGGCATGAGAGAACGCGGTAGAAAGAGAAAAAGGAGAAGTGGAACGAGAAGGGGGTGACGGCACAGGACGCGCAGAATGGAATGGGTCGGGTTGGAGAAACGGGAGCCGCCAGCTGGGGTGGTTTACGGGAGCAGGGAGCCAGAGGCAGTAGAGATAGAGATAGAGGTGAGTCTGCAGTCTCGGGAAGGGTGAGTTTGGCGCCGAGGTGTCGGTCTTTCTCCATGGCGCGGCTACAGCTCCATTTCCCCCCTCGCAACTCCTTTCTCTGCGTCTTCCTTCTCCCTTCTACACGCACACACACCCCCGCTCTGCTATATCTACTTAACGTTTTACATGTGCTTCGCTCATGTGTAATTACTCGCGTTTATGATTTTTTTTTTCATCTGTTTTTAAGGATTTTTCGATCTGCAGAAATAATTGATTGAGAAAGAAAAAAATTTTAGGCAGTTTTTTTCTTCTTCTTCTTCTTATTGTCTTGTTAGTTTTATATGAAAAGAGTTTTTGATGGGATTAAGGGATGAAACTTGATGCAGAAGGGTGTAAGACAGAGGGTGACTAATTTTTGAATAATGAAGGGACGAATCGTCAGCCCTTTCTTCGTATTATCCTCGTGCTACACTTTACCCTTTCTATGTGCGCACTCTTTTGTTGGTATTAAAAAAATTTTTTTTTGTTTTTATACCCTTTTAAAGGTGAAAAATGGCCGGATTCTTGGATACCGATTTAACATTTAAACTATTAATTAATTTAACGATGATTTTCGTTATTAAAAAAAATTTATCACAGAATTAGGAGAAAAAAATTTTTTTTTCTAAGACATCTAATCATAGATTAAGCTTTAAATATTTAAGAAAAAATATTCTATAGTGTTAAATTAAGTAATTAGGATGGAGAAAGATAAAATTTTTTTCTGACAGTTTTTCAAACAATTGTAGCATATTTGAGTTTTTGAATAAATAATCTTCGATGTGAAATGACAGAATGAAACAGGAAAAACTGATGCGTATATAACATCACAGGGTCCTTTCTAGATATATATACACCCGCAACTCGCAAAGCACTTTTCCTCGTATTACTTAGTGTGTCCTGGAAGCGCTACTTTCATTTGAGCACGACGTGCATCACGACGCTTTTCAAACTTGTCTGTGCGCGCCTCTTTGCCAGCTTGGCCTGTGCATATCGTTGCTCCTTTATTCCCATCCTTATGCAAAGCTCTCCACCTGCGCAACTAACATTATGCCGAGGGTGTACTTGGCACTTTTTTCAACATAACTTTGCGTTTTAAAAAACATTTCCACGCAGTTTTTTTTATATCTCTCGTAATTTTTTTTTTTATCCACCCGACCAACTTGACGTTAAAAAGGCGGGCAATCGACGACGCGACAGTTCGTCAACAGAGACACTACACTATGATGTGGAAATAATTATTAAAAATGATTTTTCAATCAGTTCCAATCCAGGTAGATAAAAGTGTGTTGATGATCGCAATTAATATAAGAAAAAAACATCGAAAAAATACATTTTTACAGGTAGATTTTTAACGAGGGTTAAGATTTGTTGGATGTATAGTTGCTTGTACGCGGGTGCAAGTGACATAGTTGGTGTTATTTGTGTTATTGTCAACCTCGTAGGCATTATATGTAGAATGGGAGTTTGCCTTTTTTCCCAAGGGCAACGTTGTTGTGGGGTAAGTGGACCCCTGCACATTTTTGTTTGACACGTTGGCTTCGCGTCAAACCGAGGGGTTGTATGAAAAGTGTTTCTCAATCATTGCCCGCGATAACTTTAAATTGCACCAAATGATATTAAATCGTAATTTCAGTTGTCCCAATATTCTAATAAATATATACAGAGGATGAGTATTGAAAGAAATTTTTTTTAACAGAAAAACTTGATAAAATATCTGTTGAATACTTTGAAGATGAATTAAATCGTCAGTAAGTCCTGGAAAAGCAGTGGAAAATGTAAAAGAAATATTGCTAAGCTGCTTGAGGCATTTATTATCACACAAATAAAAAATATAATCGTGATAAAATCGTGCAAAATTGATCTTAAAAATTCTAAATAAATAAGTCTTTACATATATATATTGTGTTTGTAAAAAATTATGTTGCTGTTTTTAATTGAAATATCTTGAAAACTATTGAAAATTTAATCTTATCTCAAGAGACCTTTTTTGTAGCTAACAAAATTCGCTACAAAAAAGGTGGATAACACAATTTGTGTAACTCGCTTCCTTATCAAAGATATTTGAAAATTTTTAAAATATTTTCACATTTTTTGACGATACGTTCTCTCAGACATTCGATATAATTTTGATTATGATTTTTTTCATAAGAGAGATTGTGCAAATTCTAAAATTTTGATGGACCAATACTAACTACTGGTGGGGACCATTATCTTGAACAATTGTGCCTGAGCAATAATGGCACGGTATGATTCTGGAAAAGTTTGAAATTTCTACGTGGGTGAATGTGAGTGCTACTGCGAAAAGAGGCCTCGTTTTCCATCTCTGGTGTGTAGCAGAGAGTTGTCGACGTTGCGTGTGTATATACATGCTAGAATACAAGTAGTAGTGATAGGAGTACAGTTGTCTCTGTGCAGCCGGCGCTGCTCCAACGACTTGGCCAAGCCATTGGTGAACGTGCGCCCTACTGGCGCCTGAATCATCCCCGAGGCCCCCTGCCACCCACTATCCCCCGCGAACAAGGGAGCTAGGGCTTTTGGTCGTGGGCTCGGTGCGAAAAAGGGAGACGGCACGATGGCGTGGAGCTAAGAGCTTAGTGGCACAGGGGCGGTGGGGGACCAAGGGGACTACGCGTTGGCAGGGTAACGCGCGGGGTCACGGGGGCGACGAGGCCAGAGGAGCCCGGAGAATTCGAGCAAGGTATAAACCGTAGTGCGCTTCAGAGGGTTGAAATGCTGCTGCTGCTGCTGCTGCTGCTGCTGCTGTTACTGCTGCTGGGGATATGGATGACGATGAGGCTGGTAGAAAAAAAAAATATACGCCTGGAGGGGAGTAAGGCTTCACTAATTATTTTTTGTCGGCCGCACGACAGGGGTGCCCTGTGCCTGCCGGCATTGACTCAAATTAAATGACTGAGTGCTGGCCAGAATATGGAGGGGTGAACTCTGGCAGCCGGAAAATGGCTTGAAAGAATCAGAAAAATTATCACTTGTTAATTATTTTAATTATTTTTATCGCACCAACAAAAGACGTTTTATTTTTTCGATAAGAATATTTATTTATGCAAGTCAAAGTGTCTTTAAGCATTGGCTGTGCCAACTATAAAGAAAATAAAAATTTTTTTACAGATATTTTTATAAATTAACAAAATGCATTAAATTTTTTGATTAAAATATTTCAGCGTAGATTTGAATATTTATGCGAACTTGAATAATTTTTTTGTTTATTATTAATCATGAGTTTCCTTTATTATTAATCAAAAAAAAAAGTTAAAAACGACGGATTTGTTTGCTATTATTATTATAAATACTTACAGTTTATCAAAAAATCATCATACTCGTTTTTTTTTTAGATTGAGGTCAGTAGAAGTATTTTTATTTTTGACAGTGCCATAAGGGCCTGTGTATATATTTTATTCAAACTTTACGAATTAATTTCTCCACTTGCAGACAAGAAATCCCTTAAAAATTTTACTGATTAATCAAAGATATAATTTAGAGATGTACAAATTTTTAACAATTTTCGATTAGTTGGATATCTCATGATAGTAAAACCTTATATATTAAGGACGTACATACCTAAAGCCTGTCTCTGACCATAAAAAAGTGGGGATTTTGTTTGTTTCTACTGCTACATGTAAAATGATATCGGGTTTCGTGCGTTTCTGCACTTTAATCAATTACAATAACTACTTAGAAAAAATGGTCGAAAAATTGAAAAAAAAAAAAAAAATTCTTCTGCTTTTTAAACTATTTTTTTTTTTTTATATAAATGGCAACTTTGAATGAATTCGGGATAGACTTAACGTGTTAAACGAACCAAATTTGTCATTTGATATTGCACCTCACAAATGATAAATTATTTTAAAAATTTTTTATTAGATTTAAATTACTAGATTTTATTTGGTTATTAAATATGGATAAATTCTGACTTAAATTGATTTAGGGCACGTATTTCCTTATAAGTGAAAATTAATTTTACAATATTCAACACCCTTAAAAAAAATTAATTGTATTTATTTCGACAAAATTTTGCTTTAGAGAAATTCGACTTTTTTTTTTTTTCGAGTAATGTAGAGCAAAATTTACAAAAATTTCTCAAGAAACTTTTTAACATAAAGAAAAACGTGCAGTACATACTTACTCTGTATGCTTTATGGTTTAAAATGAAGCTCCATTCGTGGCAGCTCGGTAAAATTTCAAATCAAAAGAATTAAGAAAAAAGAAGCAAAAAAACTTTATCACTTGGCTGTCATTGATTTTTTCCGGGTTAAGGGGGATGAATTTTTAATTTTTCCTTGCGGGGGATATTATTATATCGTTGGCGGTTGTCGCGAGGTTGAAATCAACTAATTGACACTTTGGGTGAGTAAAATGATGGCAATTTACGGTAATTGGATTTTATTTTTTAAAGATGGATGTTTTTTTAGGGTGTGTTGTGTAAGGGGCGATTATAGTTGAGGTTGTGAAATGAGATATGCATGTGAGTTGGGGTAATAATTGTTGGGAGTGGGTCACAGGTATTGTGTAGCTGAGTCGCGCCCGGCAAACTTGTATTTCCTCAACTGTCTCGCGATGTTTTGCCTAACGCGTGTGTGTCGCTCTGTGTGTTGACGCCCGAGAGCCGGAAAATATAGCAAACGTCCCTTGAACGTAGAATAGTGACTTGGATGTTGGATCCCCGTCGAGTTGGCAAAGAGGGTGGTCGGATACGTACGACGTGAAGCGTGTTTGTTCGCAGAGCACAGCGAGCTCATGTGCCAGACCGTGTAAGTTTGCTCAATGTAACTCGCCATTTTCTCAAATTATTTTTACACACTCATGTTCCTTCAGTCATGTGAAATTTTATTCGTTCATTTTTCTGCAGTCTTCCAAAATGTTTTTTTTTTTTGTGTGTAACACTGCGAAATATATTTTTTTTTGTACTGAAAATATCTCGGAAAGTATAATAGATGAGTGAATTTTTTAGAAGACCTTTTTTGTAGGAAATATTCTGAGCTATAAAAAAGGTTATTTGCAAGTATCCTCTATCTGCTCTGGTTTCCGAGATATTGATCATATTTTACTGTGCCTAAAAATATCAACCTGAACAATTTCGACCAATTGAGTTTTTTTAGTTGGTATACAGTTAATTTTCTATGTAGCATCTTTTTCTTTTAGAAAATTTCAAGAGTTTATAAAATGTAAACAAAAATGATCATTTTCAACTGTCTTCAAACTGGCAAAAAATCCGGGTTTTTATTGAAATATCTCCAAAACGATTAGAATACAAAATTTTTTCATGATATCTTTGTAACAGATAATTTTCTAATCGACAAAAAATATTTTCATCAAAAATTCAAATAGAAAAAAAATTAATTTCATTCTGTTCGACAGAATTGAAAGACATTTGATTTTTTAAAAAAGGATATAATCAGTGATTCCTCGTCATCGGGGCATTAGTAAAAAAAAAGCTAAGCACGAGGTCGGAAAAGGTATATTTATTGTTCCGAGTCGAAAATCGCCGTGTGCGCGACAGTAGTGCGATGCTCCTCCTGGAGGGTCTTGTGACAGCAAATCGATCGAACAGTATAATTTATAGCAGGCCGTGTTACCCATTGGCGCACCCTATTCTATCTCTATCCCTAGGCTGGTGAATAGTCATTGCGGGCGAGTGTGGCATGGGCCATGTGTTGGTATGCCGAGTGGATCCGGCCGTTGGCCATGGCCAAAGCTGCAATGGTGCTTCACAGCGAGGCCAGAGGCACACGGGATTCGAGCGAGGGTGCTTGTCACTCTTCAACGAGCTCTGTCCAATATTTACGCCTGGACACCGCGCACCTATGCTATCTATACACACACGCCCATTTTTAACGCATGAAATTGGCGCTAAGAATCCATGATTAAATCGCGGAATTTATCAGCATTGCACGTATGCGTGGTTGATGTTATGTGTAGACTCTCGGACGTAATTATGGGAATCGTTCAAATGAGATATTAGCGGCTATTGGGGTCGTTTGAATCAATTACGTTTCCGGGTGCTGCAGATAGTCGGGGGAATTAGCTACTGCTGTACTATCGTGAAACCTTCTCGCGTCAATTTTGATAACACCTCCCTTGCCGCTGCTGCTTGTGTCTGTGTATGCCACTGGCTTTGCACCGTAGGATTTGGATATGGCTTGCAGGGTCAGTTAGAATTCGACGCTTCGCTGATTTACGTGTGCCTAGATGCTCCATGTCTGATGCCAATTGTTCATGCAAGCTCGTGTATCTCATTAAGGGCAAGGCTAATCTCTAATTGTCCACCGTATGCTGCTTTATCGCTATTTTATCCAACTAAATGCGCTTTTTCACCCAATTGAGTGTAGTTTTAATATTTAGAAAAAAATTTTGTACGCATCAGATTTGATATAGAAAAATAATTTTATGGAAAAATAGCCTTTATCTAAAAAGATTTGTTGAAAAAAAAAAATTTTTTTTCGATAATATCGCGAGTTTAAAGCTAAAAGGCGTGTATAAAAAAATTGAGACTTTTTTTATTTGTTAATATCTTGATGAGGATGCAAGTTGGATAAATTTTGTTAAGGACCTTTTTTGTAGCTAATAAAATTCTCTACAAAAAAGATTTCTTGAGAAAAGTTTCTATCTTTAATAGTTTAGAATATATTTTGATTTTAAATAGCAAGATAATTTTTCTATTTTTTAAAAAAATTAAATCAAGAAATTTTTCATGATATCTTTTTTGAACGAAATTTAATTATGGTGGATTGATAATTTTAAATCTTCATTTAATTAAAATTTTCATTCTTTTATAATCTTTCAGTTGATTTGTTTGATTTTAAAAATTGATTAAAGATAAATAAAAAAAACAGATGGAATCATTTAATTTCAAACAAATTTCAGTAAACTTCTCTCTGATGAGGTCGGAAAATCAACCTGTTAACTGCAATTTGTAGAAATATTATATATCCTGAAATTAATACTCACGATGACTTTAAAACACGTACTTCATTTGTGCGCACTGGATATTCCAAATTTTTGAGTCCAACAAATACAGTCTGCCGCCGTGATGTGTGTCGGTGTATAATAGGCTTATACACCGTCAAGAATTGAACGATGACGCATGCACACTGCTGCCGAAGCGTGAGAGTGCATTGCACACTAGTGCACGAGCGATATTCGGAATTTAATGCGTTTCCAGGGCTATGAGGTAACCCCACACCCTCGCGCGCGCGTACACACACACACAGAACGGTCATAACGGAACCCCCCTCGACGCTTTTCGCTCTCCATACCTCTCTCTATCCCGCTGGAGACGAGAGGGTGGGCTGCACCCCTATAGCATCACCGTACCCCACACGTGGCCAGGTCGATATATGCACGAGCAAGCACTCGAGGGCAATACAGTCTGTACAAAATTCACTATTACATTTTTCCCACAAAAAAAAAATATTCCACCGTCGATACATCAATCAAGAGTTCGATAAAATCGTCCAAATACTCCTCAAAATGTGAAAAATACCGTAGTAATAACAATACATATATTTCAGATCTTTATTGTAAATTTTCAACTGATTTTTACTTGAAAAAAATTTTTTTTTCAATTAAAACAATTTTTTAAATTTTAGTTTCAAGTCCATAACATATTAAATCATGATTTTATTGACTGATAATCGACGAGAAATTGAAATTCGTCACGCCAAGCAATTTATGTACACACTTCTGCTCAAAGACTTATATTTTCATTGTAAAATATTTTTTTTTTTTTTTCTGCATTTAATGTTGCGTGAAGCGATTCAAAGTATTTATCAAGCATATTAAACTTGAGATTGACAGTTTTCACAGTGTTGTTTTTTTTTGTTGACAGGACTGTTGAGACAGAATTGGCGTAGCCAAGTTGATCTGAGTGTTTTTCCTCAACCGTTCGTGTACCACAATTGCTCTCGGGCGCATCCCATTCCCTGTATGTCGTGATTGCTGAACCCGAGGGCGATATTGGGGTGCGCACATAGATAGGAAGGATGCCCCTCCCGCCCCTGCCTCATCAGACACAATCGTCAGCGACGTGTGCACTCGCAAGCGTCGTTTAACGAGATCATCATTGTGCGCGCAGTGAATATTATTGCAATTTTTCTCAACGTCCTAAAACCGAATATTTATATTGACAGACATATATATAAAAAATGGTTTTATCTTGCCAGGGCTTTTGCTTCCTCGCCCGCTATATTCGGAAAAATGAGACGAGAAAACCCTTGTCCTCGTTTCAACCGAGAGAGGAATTACTTTTTCTCCTTTTTTTTCGTCGATAGCTCGGGCATCCGGTGGACAGCGGTGAACTCACCCTCTTCGGGCGTCCTTCCTCTCCCCCAGGATGATCCTAGATTGGCGCAAGGGACAAGGCACAACCCTCCTAACTCGGGTGGTGCTCGGGGCCGCTGCGGGGAATATAGTCGAGGATATTACTACGAATAGAACGCCTGTATATATGTGCTACCAACCCCTCTACCACCCTCTCGAGGGTTGAAAAGAGAAGGATCCTACAATTTATATATATATAAAGCTATACGCACGTTCGTTTCAAACTCTATGCCCTGAATCTTCAATGATCTACTGGTTTTTCTTCCTTTTTTCCATTCTGTGGAAACAAAAACTCAGGTATTTATATAATATTATCTAATTTTTTAACAGTACAATATTACAGTATTTATTTTTTTAAGCTGGAATGAATATTTAAATTAAAAAAATATTCCGTGATTTTTAATCGTTTTTTAAGATATTTATTCAAAGATAAAAAGAATAAGTTTAAATGAAAATTTTTAAGAGTTAAAAAAAATGTTATAATAAGATTATTTTTTACATAATATTAATACGTTTATACCTTTTTATATCTGATGAGATTATTCTTTTTCAGAATAGTATAGAGGATCGTAATTTAATAAGTTAGAGGGTTGACTGGAAGACCTTGGCGTTGTGAAACCGTGTGTCGCATCCTTAATGTCTTTCCGTAAGGAAAATGGAAGCTAAGTTTTCGCGGCTCGTAAAGCATCCTCATCTCTTGCGCATCTCCGCCTTTTTAGTTGCTGCAGTCTCTCCTTTTCTGCAAAAGCGACCGGGTTACTTGAACATCCCCTGATGCTGCCGTACATCAGACACCGTGCCTAATCATTCTGCAAAGTTTTACCCTCTCGCTAATTACTCGTTGAGTTGGTGTAATAAAAAATATGTGAATTTGTTCATCGATAAAATAAAAAAATCAAGTATAAAGAAATAAAAGAGCGGAGTACATGTATGAGCATATATGTGCGGAGAGAGAGTACATGGAGTTTTTCTTTGAGAAAGTCTTGGGCTGATATACGCGGGGGATGAATCAGTGCTTCTTGGACCGCACTGGACGATGCCTCCACCCAGTATCCGCTTCTCCACCCCCTAAAGCCATCAGAGTGGAGTGTAGCAGCAGAGAGAGAGAAAGTAAGCCTGAACCTTCATCAACGGGTCTGCCGACCCCACCTTTATCAAGAACCCCCAGCGCTCCTTTCACCCCTCCGAGAGAGCTTTCACCCTGTCGCTCTCACCCTCTCAATCTCGTGCTTCCTCTGAGAAGGTTCTGCCTCCGCTACTCCCTTTCTCCATTGCTTTGCCAACGCTCGCTGCCATCGCTCGGCTTCCATATACCTTGCCTCTTGGAACCCTAGATTAACGGAACCCTTCCGTCAGAGAAAAGGGAGCCGTTTCGACTCACCTAGCATGAAGGTACTCTCGTGCACAACGAGAGGAGAGGAGAAAAAGAAAATACACGTTGGATCAGACAAAGGCCAGTACAAAAGCTCTCACGTCGAGCTTTCAACCTTTCTAGGATGTATAAAAAATAAATTTATTTAATGTAATGTTTCATTAATCTATATACCATTCGGCGCAGAATTTCATGTAGTTTCATTTAGAATATTTAAAATTTAATGCTTAATGCCCGAAAAACTAAAAATTAAAACAATTTTATTTTTATGATTGTTATCTTCGCGCCTTTTTAATAAGTCATTTGTTATGTCCATGTGTTAATTGAATTCAAAAGGCTAAGACACGCTTGGGATTTAAATGACAATAGAACAGTATTTCGGTGAAATATTCATGTAATGTAGTAGTAAATGTTTTGTTTGGTTACAATATTTTTTCTACAGTTAGTTTGAAGTCTTGAAAACACCCGAAAAATTTTGCAACCCCCTGGCGTCGTCTTAAAGACCATCGCACACCCTCTAAACCTCAAATTCATCGGAAATAGTCATGAAATATAGTGTTAAATATTTTGCTCTGCGATGATATTTTTTCTACAGTTAGTTTAGTCCCAAAAATACTCAAAAAAATCAACAACACCTGGTGTAGTTTGAAACAATTACTTGCAAATAAACTTTATAAAATAAGTGGTATTTTTATAGTAATATCAGTGAAGTTTGTTGAATTAGAGATGATATCCAAATATAATATTAAAAAAAAAAGAAATCGAGTGATTTAAAAATTTATTTCCGACTGTGATGTGTTCATGTTTTCGGGTCGAAGAGTCATCGGATTATTTAGCGGATGGGAGGCTCTGAAGGAGGCCAGCAGTTGATACATCCTGTGTGTGATTTACGCTACTAGCACATGTCCAACGAGCATTTCATCCCCATTAGAACCTGCAAGGCATATATGACAGCAGCGTGAATTCATGGCGTTTCGTTGGCATGACGACTTGTGCCTATACATGCACGTACATTCGTCCTATCTCTCACGATTCACAATCTGATACGCATAGCATCCAATACCTTTGTTATGTCGCTTTAGTCACTGTATAAATCCACATTTTTCTGCCATTATTCAAGAGCTGCTATTAGATTTATGCAAAAAAAAAAATTATAAGCTGTGAATTTATAAGAAATTCTGGTTAATAGATTTTTAATTATTTATATAGGTCAGCTACACTAAATGTCGAAGGTCCTTGGAGCTCTAAAAAGATGTTCATCATCACCTAAAGTTGTACATAAATAATTAATTAGTCACTGTAAAATATTTCAATTTATTTTGAATTTTTTTACCGAGAATCGAGAATTTTTAATTGTTAATAACTTTTATTTATTTAATAAAAGTCTAAAAATTAAATGCTCTAAAAAACTCAGTTCGAATAAACAACAAAAAAAAATTAAACATTTCAATTGTTTATTATAGCTGATTACTCCTTACCTAATTACAGCAGGTCCTTGAAATTTCCGGAACATGTGTATTATCCTTGCAACTTCCTGACTGCAAAATTTTACCTCTATCGGACAATAAACAACAGAAATAAATTGTTTATAGTTAATAATTTTTCAACGGTTTGAGATAGACAAACGAAAAGGGATGAGTCCTCGCCTCAAGGACGTCGCTAACTTTTTCTCATTCCATTGAGCTATCGTTAATTCGCTTCAAAATATAAATAAACAAATTTATCACAGACATCTTGCAGTGTCGGTAAATTTTTTCTAACTTTTTTCATCGAAAACCGAGAAATTTTTCGATGAAAAAATTTTTTTTCGTACGTATATCTGGAAAATGATCAATTCAAGATACCCAACACATGTATGAAGGTTTGTCTGTAAAATTAAACATTTTCATTTCAATTTTTTCATGAAGTCTAGACCACGGCAATTAAATAACAAAAATCTAACAAATCGAATGTTATCAATTTTCTATAATCTTATAAAATTCAAATTTACTTAAATTCATCTAGTATAGCTAAAACTAAACACATTTGAGCTTTGTTTCCTCAAGTAGGTAAGTTTTTTCTACAATGAACTTGAAAAAAACTTTTTTTCTCTCCATAAATGTGTATACCATGAATAATACTAGACATAATTTCAACGTAAACTGTTGTAACTTGACTTTGACACTACTTTTAAAAGTTTAGATTAAATTTTTTCTCATGAAAACTCAGGTTAAAATTTATAATATGACGTTAAGTGAGGTTTTTAAAATAATGACAGAAGCTTGAAAATGTGCAAGCTCGTCTGCATATGGTGCGCGACTGACACTCACATATTAATTCGACTAAAGAGACGCAGATACGTGGCGTGTATTAGCGTATACGTCTCGGTATCTGGCTGTAGATTATGTCCAATTTGATAGCGAGGACACACGAGTGCGCAGACTAGTTTAACCGTCATGAAACTATACGTATATTGTGTAGGCAGTGGTACATGGCGTAAATGCTGGGTAGATAGGGCTGCTATGGCGCAGCACTCTCTGTCTCTCCTTGTATGTATGTGGAGGTAATGGGAATTAGAGACAAGGTGAAAAGAGGGCAAGCTCAACTACTACACTCTGCAAGGCTGTGTGTTGCTTTAGCGGTGCGTTGAACCCAACACAGGTAACTTGACATCGTCGTGCCTTGTCCCATTGAAACGTGCGAAATCCATGCGTAATCCACGAGGGGTAATCTCCCTTGGTGTACCAGAGTACGTTACCCAAGTGCACTCCTGTCGTACACACACGCTGGACGTCAGCTTCATCGATTATTCCCGATTAGCACAGTCGAAAAGAATATTTATATATTTCGCACAGTCTACTCCACTTATTTGTCTTTTTCACATACTAAATGCTAAAAAACATTTCTTTTGTTTTCATCAAAATTTCTTATTTAATTTTTAAGTAAATATTCAACAAGAAAATAACCATATACAGTTTTAGATTAGTTAGATATGTTTTATTTTCATGCATGAAAAGTTATTAAAATTCATGACAAATTTTTAAAGGAATTTTTTTCGACATTTTATTTTTATAAATATAATAAATATAACCAAAAAAAAATACTTCGATAAACGGTCTATCAAAATACAAAAAAAAAAATGTTGTTTCACATAATATAATTTCGATCACGAATGAGAGGCAGTGACACAAATTTTTTTTTTGTGGTTCAGAACATTGTGCGAGTGATAACGCGCGCGGATTACACAACGGAAGCGGATTGTCGAGTGTAAACCAGAGTAGTAGTGTAACATTTATTTTTGGGCCTCGGGAAAACCGTCGGTCAATGCGCAATACAATGATGAGGCAGAATGAGCGCCGAGGTATTTAAAGGTATACAACATATAATGAAAGGGAATTTGCGTGAAAGGACGACAGTTGGGGTAATTCATCGAAAAGAGGTTTTTGGCGCTTGCGGGATGGGCAGTGCGGGTGCACAAAGGGGAGGTGAGGCTTGTTTGTGTGTCAGCCGCATTGGGACTGTCTCTGTCTCGTGGCTGCATTTCCCACTGAACTACCCCATGGCATGAGCGCACACAATCCTGCCTTTTACCCCTGCGTCGGCTGAATATGTACTTGGGCCATGTACTCTGGCGAGCATTATGTAACCGACACATGGAGGCGCACACACGAGTCGTGTGCATGCACGCAAGGGCCTCGGCAGACGCGATCGCGTGTGCGTGTGTGGCATTCGAGGGGCGGCCAAAGGGTTCTCTCTGCCACCCACTCGCCGCCGCCAGTGTGTATGACTGGGTTGGGTCGGCACATGGCTTACGATTTACAGAGAGACAGGTATCCTGTGTGTATATGCTCTGGCTGATGTAGATGCAACATCACATAATAGTGAAGGACAGAGAGGCGCCCACAAAATTTAAGTGTGCTGCTGTTGCTGCTGCTATACCTAGTGCACTAGGTGAGGCTTTAATCCCCACAGGGATTTGTATATCTGCATTCGTGTAATTACAGACACGAGCGCACAAAGTATCTCATTTGCAAGTTGTTTCTCATGTGTGTATGTGGGCAGAAGAAAAAAAAATTTATCAGGCTGTGAAAATATTTTTAATGGGTTAAATATTGTTTTTGTTTTTTTTTTTTTTTTATTCACTTGGTATAATGGTTGAGAGATGAACAATTCACTGAGTGACAAATTTGGAGTTTTATTCTATAATATATAGGATAGAAAATTTTTAAAAACTTTTTTTCGATGAATTTTGATTTAATTGCTGTAAATATATTTTTTTTTAATTCACAACGCTTTTTATGACTGTCCGAAATTTTTTTTTTTTTAGTGTAGACTCGATTTCGGCTACATTTTTTTATAAAAACACTTGAAATCGATCATAATCTGTTTATTTATTACCAAGACCGTTTGGTATTTAACACTGGCATAAAACTCGGTATTTTCTGAATTATGAACGAAAACCACCGCGATATACAGTGGTATAACAATAACCAAAAGAAGTGTTCTCTATATGGTTTCACCATATATTTATAAATTATTTATAGGCACACAGTTCTTGAAAAATTATTGTGAAAAAATATTTATTCAATGTTTTCACAAAAATCCTACACTATATAAACAAGCGAAAAACTATGTATATTTCAAAAAATCTAAAAACACAAGAGAACTTTGCAATATTTGACAAAAAAAAAATGAATCCCATTATCAGAATTTGCCGGGCGAAAGCAGCATTAATTAAAACAATCTAAATACATAGTATGACTATATATACCCGAGTGACCAAAATCTCAGCGAATACAACCGCAAAACGCTGCACATACTATCAGCAATCAATCACGCCATCAAATCACGTGGAAAAAATTTCCCGACACCCGCTGGCAAAAAAAAAAATCGAATGAAGCTGAAAGTTTCGGTGCGCGGTGTTGGCATCATCTCGAAGATTGCGCGAGTTATGTATTTTGCTCGGATGTACAAAGAGGCAGAGGGTATAGCAGGAGAGTGATGCATGAAGGGATGAGAAAGGGGGTGACAGGAGCTTCATAGACACACACATATACGAATAAGCTAGCCAGGGAAAAGCGTTGTAGAGGCGAGACACCCTTTTCTGCTTCCCCTTTCTCCACTAACTCTCTCTCTCTCTCTCTGTCCCTCTGGAGATGGAAGGCATTGCAGCCGGGAGCTTGCGTTGGCTCAGCTGTGTTTTCTGTTCGTGGGGTGGTTGCGGCGTGGTTGCAGGTCTCTGTCGACGGGTGGGCGACGGGTGGGCGGCAGCCAGTGGGTGGCACGGGGGTTTACGAGAGGATAGCTGGCAGGCAGGCACGCAAGGGTACAGCGGTCCGTGGTATGGGTTGGCCGGGGGCAGAGAGGAGGATGGGCTGCTTTGAACTAAGCTCGGCTAAAGAGGTATAGCGAGTATGTGTGTATATATGCCAGCGGGGATGGCGGGAAAGGCCAAAGGGGTACGCTGCGGGGAGACAACCCAACGAGAAACTCTGGCGCGCGTGAGGTGGGAGGCAAACGCAGCAGTACCCCGAGCTTTCCAGAGAGAGCATATACACGGCATACCTAGTCCTGGACACCAACCTAACTGCCAATCCACCCGTCTAAATTATTCCACAGAGCTATTGCATGCTCTGCCCATTTTTATACCTACCTCCTCCACACCTTGCTTTTTTTTTCACTTTCAAACAACACACAATCTCACTAAACTATTTATCTTTTACTCATTGGCTAATTTTTTTTCATCTCTAAAACCCATATCATGCGCATTTGCCGGTTTAATTCGGGTGTTTAATTTTCCCTCGAAAAGATCTCGCCGTATTAGAAAGTCAATCAGGGGCTCAAAATATATTTAACGATGTGAGGAAAAGCTATATAGCTATATAGTAGTAGTATAGCGTGTACATTCGTTTCGTGACACAGCCAATTGGATTGCACCCTCCTCTCGCGCTGCTCCACATGTGCATTCAGCCCACACTCTCTCTCTCTTTGAAGCTCCGTATCGTAAGGGCAGTTCAATAGTGTTTTCAATATTATTGGTATTTTCTGCGTGCATGGGGAAAAAAATGGAAAATATTTTTTACACGTTTTAAACTGGCCATTTATTCTCTTTTTTTATTTATTTATTTATTTATTTTTTATTTTTACCGGCGTTAAACGATTTTAATATGAAATCTGTTGGGTTTTTTAATTGCAAAAAAAAATGCATCGACTTTATCTATAATAAATTTCATATTTAATTGAGGGAAAAGATTTTTTTTTTTCGCTAGAGCTTATATAGGTGCGAATTTTCTTCTTGTATCTGTTGGAGAAAATGTGGAATTATTTATTTATTTATTTAAAATGATGAAAATTTCGAATGATGCGAGAAATAATTTGACAAGATATATCATTTGTACTGGGGGAAAATCCGCTTTAAGAAACGCGGCAAGGCGGTGACATGAGTGTGGTGTCCTGAAATATACACACACAGAGAGTGGAGGCCAACGTGCGAGGTCACACACAGCTGCATCAGCGAAGAGTCTTTGTCCAGAAAAGATACTTTACTGAGGGATCGGCCAGGTCGAATCCCGAGGGTCGTTCTTGGCCGGTCTCTTTACCCTCTCAATCCCCTTTCGTGTGGATCCAAGGGGGCGAGAAAGCTTCCTTCGGAAACCACCACCCTTGGCAACCAGAGCGAGTACTCTGGCTCCTCCTGCTTCTTGCTCTCTGCTTCGTCTTTACGTCTGCACATATACATACATTTTTCCCTTCCATATTAACCACAAGCTTGATTTTTACGATGCACAAATCAAATCCCTTCAATAATTCTCACTATCGCAGACCCATCGCAAAACCATCCGGACACGTGTGTAAAAACACATCACTAACCAGAAAATCGCGTTATAATTTTTTTATAGTATATATTTTAAAAACTCGTAAAAATTTTTTTGAGTTTTATACAAAATTATTTTAAAATCATTAGCAATTAATTTTATAATATTTATGGAAAAAAAATTTTTTTTTAGATTTTCAAAGGTAAATCAAATATATACTCTCCAAAATATCGGAGTTTTCATAATTTCTTTCGTTTTCCAGCTATAACTTCGATTAAATTTACTACAAAAAATGTCAAATGAACTTTTTTGTATATCTCTGCACTTAAAAAATCTTAATTTTTCTAAATATCTTGAAAACCAAGCTAAATATCAGAAATATACATTCCACATTTTTTATTAAAATTAAAATTTTTTATCATTTAAGTCAAGTCATATTTTTCGTTATCTCGCGTAGTTATCGAGTTACACCCCTTTCAAAATGTGATGAAAAAAAAAATATATTTTTCCCTCATTCTATAATCCATCACAAAATTTTTTTTTAAAAAACATTTTCTGTAAATTTTCAATCTACCCTACATTTATTTCTGCTTTCAAAAAAAAACTTGCATAAAAATTGCATACATTGATGGTTCCATGGAGAGCATTTCGACCCTCTCTGAAAGATATAAGAATATATCAAAAAAAAAAAATCGCTATTAAGAATTTCCAATATACTTTAAACCTAATATAGAATCCACATAGACTACAAACTCATGATCAAAAAAAAATTCGCCTAAACCATCATTGTCTCATCCCAATACGCGTGACTTTATATATGTCGCACAAAAAAACTGCTATTATACGATATAAAACACCTAATATACAGGCTTGCAAGGGTGAGGAAGGTGAATTTTCTGAGGGAATCGTAAGTGTCCCACATGTGGCGTGCATCACACGCCACCCTCACCTGATGACAATTCCACACGAAAAAAAAGAAAGTGATTACACGGCTGTGTTTAAGCGCGCGCGAGTGAACGCACCTAGACCGCGGACAACGACAAGTTTACAGGGTGCAAGCTCAGGAAAAATGAGAATAATAAAATAAAAAGCACATCAATGAATTTTAAGGGTTGGATTAAAGCTATCTTGAATGATGCAGGAAGAATATTGGTTAGATTTTAACAGCATGAGCACCACTGTGCCTTCGCCATGTTGGCGAGCATGGGTCGGTTGAGCTTTTGCTCGGGACGAGGCTGTTTCCGGTGGTGGTGGTGGCGGCGGTAGCGGAGTGCAGGGACTGGGCAGGTACATCTAGATAGTATATATGTAGCATGGCTCGCCAGGCCCTCGCCCTCGTTCATCCCCATCCCTCGTGAGGTTTGCGGGGGAGCTTTGCGAGAGAGAGGCCCAGGGGGTGGAAAACCCAGTGCGAGGGAGACTACTGTGAAACGAGAGTGAGAGAGTACTCTGTAGAGAGTTACCCAGAGGGTGCGGGCAAAATGGCCGACCATGTTGAAGGTACTCTCTCTCTGTGGATCCTGGTATCGCTTGGAAATCCTCTTGGTCGTCTTGCACCTCCCAGAGGCTCAACTTTTGCCTTGCCTTTAGCGCCTCTCGCATTCAAGGACATTCGATACCCCAAAGTCTACCACTATGTATATCCTGGCTTTGTTAAATCTTCCTGCTGCTCTCAAGCCTTCAGATTGTTTCCAACTATCCGAAACTTTCTCAAGTTATCGACGGTGATTAGTCCCTGAATTTTCAACACACTCCACTAGTTTCTATTTTTTTCCTCACATTTTTTCATATTATTTATACTTATTATAGCTTCAAAAAAATCACGATAAACCGTCTAAAAAAATATTATCTTCCGTGCTAGAGTTTTAAAACCGAATTTTTACGATTGAAAAAAATTTTTTTTATAACTGTAAATAATATATTTAATGCCTAATTTACCCTTTTATCTGTCTCTTTATATAGAGTAAATAATTTTAATTAGTTTGTCAGTAACATAAGCAATTATATATTTAACAAACCTATTGGTTAAAATGCAAAATCAATATAATACGCAGATATAAATATCCTTGACAATTACTCAAACAGCTGATTGAACAATCAGCGAAAAAATATGTCGTGCAAGTGTTATAATTAAATTATTAATTAAAATTAATTGTTTGTTTGAAAATCATGGTGTATAGGCCATTTTGCGCGCAGATAAACACTATATGCATATACTGAGTGCGACAAGAGAGCACAGTGTATGTGCAGAATGAGGGAGCACAAGGAGAGGGCAAAAGTGGGTAAAAGAGCGACGAGTATATGTAAAAGGTATATAAAATAATCGTGTGCTGTGTAAAAACAATTACAATTTTATTATTTGCTCACTGGATATTTTATTTTAATCCTTTTTTTTCTATACACCTAGCACCATTAATCAGTTTATATTTAACGGGTAAAATCTGCAGGGATTATTGGTCGGATCGTGGAGGCAGAGAAAAGCGATCAAGAAACAAGCTGTGAGAGATCCTGCATGCTATATACACAGAGAGCACAAGGAGTGATTTACGAGAGGACCTATCATATAAACACACGTACAAATCGAGAGGGTTCGCAAATTTATCGCTTTCTCTTATTCATATTCGCATTGTCTCTTATAATTTTTTTTATTTTTTAACTTGCAAGTGATGATGATATTTAGCTTGATGATGGAATCGACATTTTCATTATATGTAGCCCGGCATAAATGGTTATTTAAACCAACTAACCATCTCTGACGTCTGTATCTGGTATTATATTAACTTGAAGTTGCTTGGCGTCCAGCACTGTCCACTATATGTATTGCAGACTGACTCTCTCAACCCATCGAGGTCTGCAGCAGCACTATACCGCAACCCCAGCGTCACCGCGGCCTGCATATTGCACCTCTAGGTATACGCGAACCATGGGGGCAGACCTCTGAAATATACACCTACATATATGTATATATGTGTACCTCAAGGGCATATGCTTGCCGCAGTCACTGCCATTTGCCTGTCGCTCCTCGCACGGCTTTATCATTTGCTGCGCAATTATTCCCAATGCTTTATTTCACATCAAACTCGTGCTTATATTTTATTCTAATAATATTCTATTGTTGACGGGGAAAAAATTTATTCCCGATAATATTTTCATATCTGCCATTATCATTATTTCATTATCATGGTAAAGTCGCTTAAAATCGTGACAGTTTTGTCTCTAAATCATTTATTCAAAATAGAAACAAGTGTTATTTTAAACGAAAAAAAAAAAAAAGGATCGAGACACAAACGTGTTTTTATGAATAGAAACGACGTTGATTGAAATTCACTTAGTTTCGGAGGTAAAAGAATTTTACGAGTGAGATATACAGCAAATTGCCCAACGGTATTTTATTCACTCGTGTGAATCTAACAATAAGGGAAAGTGCTCGCTTGCAAAAAGTAGTGCAGAAGGAAAAATAAAGAAAAAAACGTAAGAGATCCTGAGGCGTTGAGGTTCGTGACTTTTTCGACGATTCTTGAACTTTTTTTTTCTTCGCCCTCAACTACTGCGTATATATAATAAAAGTACTCGCGGCACACAGTGCGTATAGCATATGTCTATAGGAAAAATTGTAAAAACTATCTCTGAAAGTTTATAAAAATTTTATCCATCGATATTTTAATAAAAAGAATGATATGGAATGCGATTTTTGAGTTGACTGTAAATTTCAGGTTTATTTTTTTTTATTTTAGTTTTAGGGCAATGATTTTTCTGCTGATAGCAATGAAAAAAGGATTGTTTCGTGACGTGCTATACAGGCAATGGTGGACTCTGAAAGAATCATGAGTCTAAAGCCGTGAAAAATAACCCTTCGTGTATCTATCAGTCGGCATACGCCCTGGTCGTTTCGACAGGCTTCTCTTCCAGAGCTTTTATTCTCCCTCGCATGCCAGGTTTTTGCCTGAGGGGTCGAGAATGCTTGTGAACCAAAGGGTGGGCATGAAACGAAAGACGGAGAGAAAAAGAAAAAAGGAGAATCCCGAGCAAAGAGACTCACGAGACGCAAAGTAAAGGCTCAAGGAGGGAATGAACGTGGCCAAGGAGGAGTACGATGTTGCTAGTAGTAGTATATACTACCAAGATATATCCAAAGGGGACCACGCCAGTAGATATACTTAATATCAAGCAAGAGCGCCACTGGCCTGCCACTTTTTCTCTATACTACTTCTTTATACCACTCCAAAACTCTACCAACATTTGCACTCACTATTTTACATCTCTAATTTAATTACTCCGCCGCTGCGCCTACTACCTTTCTAATTTAATTACGTATTATTTTCCAGGTTCCAAATGCATCTCGAATCCTGTGTGACAGCCTTGCATTGATGGATCGACTGTCCAGTGGCTAAGACTGCGGGCGGTGTCTAGAGTTCACGTTAAAAAATAGTTTCCCAAGGGATTTAAATTTTTTTTTGTCATAGGAAAAAAATGTTTTTCATGATTTCAGAGAAAATCTGCAATTTAATGCGACAATTGTGGACACTTTTGGGGCAACAGTGGTCACATGACACCCCGAAAGGTGATGGGAAAAATTGAGTAGGATAAAAAAAAGCGTAGGCAGGATTGGGAGCTGATGTGATGTTGCTCTCTACGCGCTACTTTTCACTTGTATTGTGATTTATGTTGACGATGAGGGTGGACTATACGGGTTTAGGCCCTCATTTCTTATACACCCAAAGATTTTGCTGCCTGTTCTCTCTGATGCTCTGCCAGTGAAGCATGTGGCAGAAGGACGTCTCTCTGCACAAGTTAGAAATGCCCCGCGATCTTTTTCTCAACGAGATTACAAAGGATTCAGCGCCTTGGCTTCTACACACATATACGAGCCACGATTGTGGTGGCTAGAAACGTGAAGCGTTTGGAAACGTTCTACTTTGCTGCAAGAGCTGCGATCCTGTGTATCGGTATATGTGGGTAGATAAATAGTCGAGGCTACACGCTCAGAGAAGAGAGAGGGAAGAGGAGAATCGGAAATTTAATTTTCCGATAGTGCGCCGTTGTGTATGCCTTCAGGATTTTTTTTTTTCCTTCAATCACTGCATGTACCCATATCCACGAGGATATATCCCTGCACACTGATCGATCGAAAATTAAATAAATAAACTCGGGATAGAATCTTTTATAGTTTAGATATTTTTTTTTTTTGGCAACATTGTTTTAACACTCGATAAAAGCCTGCGAAAAACTGCCGATTTTCAATCATATTTATCGGCCACTGTTACATCACTGAGCCCAAAGGCATTGAGCGCCAATTATCGCCGATTAAATGTCATGCTCATCGATAAATTGTGTATCAAAAAGCATCACTAACACCCAAACTTTTTGTGGGACAGAAAAAAAATCATGCCCAACTAATTTTTTCAAACAGCATAATATATATTTTGATAACTCGGTAAATATACGAAATAACGAAAAATATTATCAGAAAAAAAAGATGACAAATTTAATTTACAATTATTTAAGTATTATAGTATTTTTTCATAACGTTCTTATTTCCCGAGTTATCGTTCAAAAACTCGAAAAAAAATTTTTTCTTTAGTATTTCAATATTTTCCACTCATATCGACGGGGCGCTAGAAAATATAACATAACCCACACACACTATTCTGCACTCTATGCTAGCATGGCACCTCTCCTAACCCCCTGGAGATCTATATCGCCCACCCTCAGCACACAACTCGTAGTCGTCGTCGTCGTCGTCGTCGAGAGGGACCCGCAAGTGAAAAAGAGAAAACGACAAGAACACGACCACTGAGAGAACAGAGAGCCGGGCGCGACGATAAGATCACTTGTTTAAACTTTGGAATTCCAAATGAAAAGCCAGGCAAAGTCTTTCCCCGATGGCCTGAGCCGCGCGTACTCAACGCGCGCGCATTAGACTATATACTCTAGAGCGAGGAGCATCCTCTCAATGCCATCAAGTGGACAGGGAAAAATCAAGTAGAACACCTGCAAGTTTGCTGACATGAAAATACTAATGCCTAAAAATAGATCAAGGGGGAAAAATCCTCGCGGCAACTATATACTCATGCTCCACAACTCGTCGAGTATTTTGAAGAATAAAAGGACACTCGGCGGCGGCGGGGAGCGAAGATAGTTGCGCTGGCGGCAAGAACCCGAGTGTGTGTGTGTGTACGAGAATAAGGTAGCAGCAAAGGAAGCGAGGAACGAGGGCAGGGGTGCTATAGATAGTTGAAGAGGGACATGGTGACGAGGGTGAGTGTCCGGGAGTGTTTATGTGTGGAAGGACGAAGAAGGTCGAGTTGGGTAGAGCCGTTTCACCGCACTGCCTCACCCTCTGGCGTCGTCGTTGCCTGACCGTGTTCCTGCGTGAACATACACACTACCACGCTGATGGCAAGATGGAAACCCAACGAGTCTCTCTCTGCTCAATGTCGCCACCAAGTCCGAGCGAGTCCTTTGGGGAATGAATGGCGGTTGATGCGAAGAGCGAGGCACCCAAGGGTTGCGCACACACGCACTTGCGACAAATTCTGACAATCAAATATATATCCAACTGGCCCATCACGTAACGTGTCTTTCCACTAATTTAATCTTGGATTTTTTGGTTTGGCCAGGGGCTGAGGGTGGAGAAAAAGAATCGTAGGACTTTGGTTCAATATCGGCCAGTGTGCCTCAAGCCTGCCTCTTTCATGTTCCGGACTTTCCAGGACTTTGCCAGTGGCCATCTTCCACTGAAAGAGAGTAGATATACTTGGCCGCCGCGGGTGGAAGGTGGTGGTGGCGGCGGCAGCGGCGGCTCAGGAGGTGGAGGAACTTGCTGAGGATCAGAGTGTTTGGAGGGACGACGCGCACAAGGGGATAACTTGGAGGGAAAAAGGGAAAAAAGGAAGCTAGAAAGGAGCTGTGTAGGGACGAAAAAGGGGCGAGAGCCAACATCCCTGGCAGTTTCATCCCTTGGCAATATTAATTTCTCTACTCCCTCTCTATGTGTATGTGTCTCTCTCTCTCTCTCTCTCTCTCTCACTCTCCGGTGAATTCCCCGAATTTCTGGCCATACGTTTTGGCCATGCTAGAGACCTTATTCCAGTTTGCTGTTGATTTTATTTCTTACGTTGCCCATCACATCGATCTTCAGGATCTACCCTATCACAGTCCATATCGATTGCGAAAACGATGAGTCTTTGCAGAGAGAAGGAGGAGGAAGGGGTGAATAAATTTCTTCGGTGATATTCTGCTGTCAATGAGTCGCAAAAGCGATACAGCAATTGATTGCGTAACGAGAATTATTCCAGCAATGTTTTCTTTCATGCTCGAAAAGAAGTCAGGAAGAACTCGTTTATCCTTGCATCTATTTGTCCTAAAAAAAAAAAGTCAGTACAATTCCTAATCTGCAAAAGAGAAAAAAACTTTTTTTTTTATTGCTAATATAACCGTTAGGGTGGTGCAAAAAACGGACTATTTTTATTTTTCGGCTCTCCTATTATTATTGAAAATTCATTCGTGAACATCAAAATCAATGTTAGTTGAAAACTGTTAATATTCATAGGTGACTTCTAAAATTAATATTTTGAATTGAAACTTTGTAGAACTTACTTAAATTAGGCGTAAAAAAAATTATCTCTAGTTTTCAAAATTCTTGAGCAATCTCTAAAAATGCTTGTATTAGGTTGAATTTTTTAAATGGCTCTTAAAACATGATGAAATGTAATTTTTTGATGCGAGACCCAAAAAACAAAAATAGTTGATTTTTTAGAGCCACCCTAATAACCATCATTACAGATTGAGTAGAGTATTTAAAAAGAGGTATACAAACACACCCAGCAGGACACATAAATTCCACTGTCCTATTTAGATGAGGCCTTGATGTGTTCCCAGAGTGAAAAAAAAAAAGTCCCGAGCCAACTTTCAAACTTCATTCTACAACTCAAAACAAATCACATCATCACAACCAATGACTATTAAACAGCATGCCTGCAATATTTCTCGATCTGACAATCACTTGGAATGAAAGCGAGTGAAAATACCCCCTGTGCAAGGACCCAGAGTCTAATTGGCGATTGCATACCTAGACAAAGATTGTGCAGAGGCTTTTCCGAGGGGCGTGAAAAAGTTGGCACGTTCGTGTGGGTCATCAGATGGTGGTGATGCTGATGATGATGACCGAGGATTCCTCTGTGTGTGTGCATAGTGTGTGCTACAGGCGGGTTCGCACGTGCAGAGGGTCATTTGTCGTTTTTTCTCGTTTTTTTTACACTCATACTCACTCTATCCTGCTCTAGCGTGTGGTATTAATGCGCTGGGAATGCATTTGAGAGGTGCAGAGGCCGGAGATGGCAACGTGGCCACCATGTGTGCGGCCAACGAGGCAAAACTTCTCCTTTCTCGTCTTTTATTCCGCAGCTTCTCTTATAAGCTGCGCATATGGACGCATGTATATCTATAGAAAATACACTATCTCTTTTTCTCCAGCTCACTATATCTGACGCGCTGTACGTCGAGCAAGAATAACGACTCTTCCCTTTACACTTGAGTTGCCTGTCCGCCCATACTCTTTTCTTTGATGAATAAAAACCCGATAGAGGGAGGGCGAGGGTGAGAAATGTCAAGCACGGAGCTATTTCCTATAGTTTACCTTCACTTGGACAATTTTGATGACTGCACTGGTCAACGTGCATCATACCGAATTTTCCGAAGGCAGTCATGTCATTTTCGTCAGTCAAAAAGTAAAATATCAATAAAAGTTATTATTAGAATTGAATAATTGAGAATTAAATTTCTCTCAAAATAGATTAAATTATTTTTTTCTTCAACTCCCAATGTTCTTAAAAAATATTTTTGATTTACTGAAATATTTATCTCGAGAACAATCAAATTTTGGGAATAATTTGGCTCAATATAGTCAAAATGCTTCACTGTGACGACATCGACGACGAGGACGACGACGAGGACGAAGTCGACGACTGCGAGGAGCTCGGGTAAAAGGTGGAGCAAGGGAGTGGGTGCACAGAGAAAAGCGAAAGAAATGAAGGCGGCAGTGGAGAGAGACAGGGGTGAAAGGAGGCGAAGGGAGAAAACATCGAGCCCCGAGCTGGTTGCGCTCGTACACTGGACTTGGGGTTTTTTGTGAGCGTCGGGGAGCTGAAGGCGAGGGTGGGTGGCAGAGGTTGCTCTGTGTAGAGTAGAACTCGGCAGAGAGAGCGACAGGAGGGTCTGGGCGCAGCGAGGTGCGGAGGCAGCAGTACATTACGTCGAGGCACAAGAGAGAGCGAAGGAGTGAGCCAGGGGTTGGAGATCCATAGGGGTGCCCGGTAAAAGGGTAGGGGCCGCCCAAGGCTCCCAAGACCCCACGTCTAATGCCAAGGGGACTGTTCACGCACAATCGATGAGATAGAGAGCACTGTTGGCGAGCTTCAACTTATAGTCCACGCATCATCTTCTGCTATAACTCAAACTCGTTATTTTTCTTATCCAAGTATATCTTCATTCACCTCTTACTCTCAAATTGCGCACCGTTTTTTCACTCGACATCAAGACAATTTTTCGAAATTTTTTCAAAGTTGCTTATTTTATCTAATACTTGATTTTCAAGTATTGCAATAGAATTTCTTTATTTTTCCCACAGCCATCAGAAAGTATGATTTAATTTATTTCACAAGTCGAGTGTGTTTAAAGTGAAAATAATCGCACTTTTCATGAGAAAAATTTCTTCAAAACTGTATCTTGACTTGCATTATCCCTGCAACGAAAAAAAAACAAAAACAAAAACAAAATTAACTCAAGAATAATCCGGATTACACTATGTATAACAAGTTATCTTATCAACATTAAATTGAGTCAGGATTAGAAAAATGTCTCTAACCACTCCTACAATTTTTTTATCACATTCACAACAATGTGCTCGACTAGTTGTTTTTTCTTTTCTCATTGATTGTATATAATACATGGTGTCGTCGACGCGTTATTTAATTTACATTGCATGCAAACGCGTTACTTAATAGCAGTATATATACTCTGCTATCTCATCTCTACATATAGGCATGAGCGAGTGCACGAGATAAAGGGCCTAAAGGGCGAAGACAAGTTTGTGTGCAGTGTCCGATAGGCTGAGGCCTCTGATGCTCTTTATGTTACTCTGTGTCTCTGCGTTGCCAGATACGTAGAAACGCGCACAGTACGTGGAAGGCCCTTTGCGACGATGAGAGTGCCGGGTCCCCACCCAAAGTTTCTCGCTACATACCACGTGCCTCATCGCCAGCCACCCCCTAGAGCTCACCCAACTATTTCCCCCTGTATTGCCTCCCGCTGCGTCGCTGTGACGGTGACAGACCCTATATACCTTATACACGGCGCGCTCGTCGTCGGCGAGGGGAACGCAGCAGAGCACCGCGCGCCGCGCGTCCAAAGGGGAGTTGTACTCACGGCGAGTGTTGAGAACAAGCGCGGAGGGGAGGTGCAGGCCGCTCGCACTGGTGGGGGCATCGACGCTGCGTCGCCAACCGCTAGTTCGCCGTGTGCGCTCGACGCGTCAACTCCGTTTTGTTTTGTCGCGAGCTCCAGACACTGCGCAAAACACTTTGAATTATTCGCCTAATCAAAATTCACGTTTTGCGCGGACTCACTTGTGTGAATAAGTTTGTGATCAGACTGATTTTTTTGTTATTCTCATCATCCATCATTTACCGACCGAGTGACTTGGCAACGTGCTGTGAAATTGTACGATGAGTTGATCATCATCATCATCATTCGTCGCATCTGATTTTTCTCGCGCACCGCAAACGTTTTGTAAGACTTTGTACTCAATCGCAGACGCTTATTATCATCATTGCGTCATGTGTTAACGACTCGCACTGATACCAACTTTGCTTTGACACTGGGGATTGCATTATTTTATTGTTATTGGTTCGTTCTTTTTTTTTGTCGTGAACGGTCAATTTTTCGTTTTTTTTTTTGTTTTTGAATTTTTTGAGTTGCTGTTTTGGCTGTACACACACGCTCTGTCGTATAAATAAATAGCGACGAAGAAACCCGGCGATTTTCCACGCGGAGCCTGAATATGTCAGCCAAGCGAAAGGCCACTGCCATCATGCAGCACCACAAGGTGAGTCGACGAGTTTCTTTGTCTCTCTTCCTTCAACTCGGTCACGTCCACGTGATCTCCCACTCGATTTATTCCCCCCCGTCTGCCGCTGATCGCTCGTATACCAAAGGGCGCTACTTTGTTTTTTTTTTTTAATTCAACTACCTACTCAATTATGCGACAATTATTTCACGACAACTCTTTTTTTTAACAGTTGCGCAGACACTGCTGAAATTAATTCGCACTTTCCGTGGTAAACTGACGAGAAAAATGTATATATATAACAATATATTTTTTATATTGTTTATTTTTAATAGAATTTAAAGATTATTGTAATCAAAGGTGGTCTTAACCACCGACAAATGATAAAAGTCCATTTTTCGAGCCTATAAAAAAAATTATTTTATTTTCTAAATTAATCGTGGAATTAAAAAAATCGCTGATAAATTGACGAGATATTTTTTTTTTTTCGAGTGTATGAATGTGGCGAGATGACAAATGGATAAAATGGTGGAATTAAATAGCGATCGAACGGCAAATTTAGAGTTGAGGCAGGTTCGGGCCCAGTCTGTCCTCGTCACGCCTGTGTATATGCCAATATTTTTCCTCTATATGTTGCTTTGTCTCTTTCTGGCTGCCAACGTGCCACCTTCTCCTTTCGCATCCATTTGCGCTCGCTCTGTCGCAGTTTCACGCACAGATTCGCCAATTGCGCGAGTCCTCGTTCCACTTGCGTAGTATCGTAGCTCTTTGGCGGTCCAACAGGTTATATTTTTCCAGTGTCTTTCCTCCTATACAGTTTCTGCCCCCTCCTCTGCCCACATCCTCTTTATACATTTATATATGTATAGGTGTGTATAATCATCCTCGTCGCTCTTTCATCTATTGCCCAGCCGCTGTCTCTGTCGCTTAATCTTCTCTTTGCCCTCGTTTCCTCTATACCTCTTCCTTGTTCACTTTTTTTTTTTCTCCTTTTCACCAGAGAGGCTGTCGGTGGATTTAAACTTTTTACGTGTGCGCCAAGTGGATAATAGGATCGTCGCGACTCCGACGAGTCTTCTCCCCTCGCTAGTGTGTTCTATATATACGTGCACACTGCACCAAGGTGGACCATTGAAAATGCCATTGACCTCACGGCTAACCGTCAAATCTCACTTTTTTATAAATTTTTTTTTCGTTTCTGTTGCTTCTTGTTATCGAGACTTTACGGCATAAATTTTTCCTCTCTACACGCCCGACTTGTAGGGAATATAAGGGTGTGCCGGGTCATGTGTTCCAGGTCCGTTTGCACAACTGATGCACTACATATATGTATTTATAAGTGTGCGGGGGCGCACAGTGACAATCGAGAGACCATATACTTTTACTATACATGATTATTTTACTTGAAACAAATTTTTTTTTTAAATATTCAACTGTAAAAAAATTATTTGAAAAAATTAAATATCATTCCAAGTACAAAAAAATATTTATTTTCCACTTAAAAAATCATGTTTTTACAGTTTTAAATGGTTAATAATAAAAATTTCAATTTCCAATAAATTTTTTATTTTTCGCTATTGTTTGATTTTTATTTTTTAATATTTGCCAACTTCTGATTCATCAGTTAGGTCTAAATAATTTACAAAAAATAAAAATATACTTATAGAGGTTACAAAAAAAATGGGAAACTGATAGACTTTTGAAAAGTGACCACAACTGGATATACCATATGCGGTTATCAGCCGTGTGCTTTGTTTTTTTTTTCTCTCTTTCACTTTTAGAGATAAAAAAAAATATTGTCGGAGATTAAAAATACGAGAGGAAGCGGAATATCCTCCTGGGAGACGTGTGTGCTTACTCCTCGACTCTTTACTTGGGCTTATCGACGCCGGTGGACGGGCCGACAAGAGTGAGCGGGCCACTTGGCGCACACACTGCAGTTGCGTATACACAATTGGACATATGCCGGAATCGCGCGATAGGCGTGTGTGTTGATAGCGCGCACAGGCGATGTTTGTTGGCCGTTGTTGCCTCCCTCATGCTGCTGCTGCTGCACTGTCTCATGCCCTCTCTTCCACACACCACGCGTTATTCGTAGAGCACATATCCTTGTGTCTGGCGTATCGCGACCGAGAGCGGACGGGTGATTCAGGGAGCCATCCGTGTCAAGGTACACTGCATCCGTGTGTCCACATGCAACGCCCTGTATTTTTTTGTCCTGTCGCTCGCCGCCGCAACTGCGTCCAATGCCTCCCATGTACTGTTACTAGCCTTATGTGCACTTGCTGCACTTAATTTTCTTTTTTCTTATTTGTTATTTCATAAGAAATTTGAGACAGTTTGAAATGCATCGTGAATCACTTCCCGGCTGAGTCAAGTAACGTTTTGCGAGCTAATTTAATTTATACCATGTCAATTAAATATTATTTCTAATGATTGTTGAAATTTCGAGTGTGTTTTTTTGTTTTTAAGGAGTTTTAAGCACAATTTTTTTATTCAAATTTGAATTTATAGGTCGTAAATGGTATTTACTGGGTGAAATAATTTTTTTCTCTTAATTTTATTACAGATATCGCGTAATTTTTTTAAATTAAATTGATTAAAAATTAGTCTATCCATAGAAAATAATAGTAAATTAAGTTGACCATAAAATTGAACAATTAAAAATGTTTTTTGGGCAATTAATATTGCACACGTCTCATCTACAACTCCGGAAATCCAATAATTTGACTGCGAGACAAGGATATAGCGAGCGAATGAAATGGTAAAACGATCAAGTTGCCAATTGAATCCCTGCAGAGAGTCGCGATCGAATTACGCGACAATCTCCTCCTCGACGACGAGAATTTCTCTCTGGATAGTTCCCGGACCTATACACCGCGCTGCGCCATGTCGCGTCTTTATTCCTCACTAGCTCGTCACGCATTCGGGGTTAATTTGCGGTAATCGAGGGTTTGGGTTGCGCTAGGGTATATAATGTCGACAAATGCACCGCGAGTGCAATGGAAAATTTAATGACGGAAAAGGGGAATAAATTCCGACGCTCACTATATTCTGATGTGTCCCTCGTTGACGTCTGCCTTTTCTTTCTGCTCCCCACCCACCCGCCACTAATCGAATCTCGCATCGAACGGGACAAAAGCGCGCCAAGACACAGAGATGAAATTGCTTCAAAATTGAGGATGGTCGGGGATTGAGACCGGATGCCACGCTTGCTAGGTGGCTAATTATTCGAGACCGTGAAACTTAATTACGACACTTGCCAACCGACAGCGTGGTTTAGTACGCGACCGCGAGGTCACTACCACCTACTCCCTATAATCTTCTCCTCTACCTCCTTATAATATTCTAAAGTATCAATTTCATATCATTCTCAATCAATCGATTGAGTAATTATTTTTTAACACATTGTAATCCTCAATTCATTTAATTAAATACTGTGAAAATATTTTTTTATTCAATTTTCTTCTTAAATTATGTTAAAAAAAAATTTTTTTTTTTTTTTCATATTTTAATCAAAAAATTAAAAATGATTCGACTTTTTTTTCAAATTAATGGATAATATTACTGTTTATATCCCTTCAATTAAGAATTATTGAAATAAAAAAAAAATTTCTCACATATCATGGCAGAGGGTGAATTTCCCGATAAAATGGCAAATTCCGATAGATTGAATTTTTTAAACGATTTAAAATTCTTGAAAATTTAAATTTCTCATGAAAGGGCGAAGTGACTAATATCCAGGTGCGTGGCAGGACATCAGTGACAATGGCATGGTCGCAGTGCAAAACAAGCTTTATCTCCCTCTAGTACATGCAGTCGGGTGGTCAACGCTCGTGGGTGGGTCATGCGATAGTTTATTCAGCGGATTATTGACGAACGGAGTTGTTGTAGGCGTACCGATCCTCGCCAGCACTCTGCATGGATGTACATATATATAAAGCCTGAAAATAACCCCATACCCTTTCCAACAACCCCTATACAAACGTGTCTATACAATTTTTTAAATACATACTTTCTCTCAACGATATGCCCTTCATCACGAAATACAATATTTTCTGCATTTATTCGGTGGTAATAATTTTTTTTTATCAATTAAAATCATAAAAATATTTTTATTATACTTTAGATTATTCACCGCTGGAAATGACTTTTAAAAAATCATACGACACGAGAGTCACGTGACCGCCTGTGACCCGGAGTCATTTTTGGTTCTACAACCATTGATTTTCCATTATCACCTCCCTCTCTCTTACCAGCTCTTCCGCTGCGGCCTCTCATCCGCCTCAGAAGCCACAATGCACTCACACACTTACAGATCTACAGTCTACGGATTATCATAAGTTATTTCTAACCGTAGAATTTCTAATAAATTAATTAATTAGTCGCACTCTAAATATGTGCTGTATTAAATTATATTTTCCAGTACATCAATTGAACCATTCAGATGATCGTTTGGCGTTTTGTGAGGTAATTGACAATTCACAGTGCAGACGTAATTAATCATAAAAGACGTGTATAACAGTACATTATATGTTGGACATGTTCTGAAAACCCCGTGGCGTGCACGTTAAATTATATAATTACTACTTGCAAACCATCAACTACCCGTTTAAATGTGTGGCAAGGGTGATAAATGGCTACTTCCTAAAATTTCATTATTTAAATAATTTTTTTCATTTATTAACTGTCAAAAAAAATTTTTTTTCATCATTAAAAATTTTATTTTTTAAATACAACCCTTAATTTTTCCGTTTTCACCCATTACTGCCTTCAAAACTAAAAAAAAAAAAAAAACGATATTATATATCTAACAAAACTCCAACCCGCTGTCAGAAAAAATGATATGAAAAAAAAAAAATTTCTAAAATTATTATGACCATTATTTATTATTTTTTAATTTATTCATATTGATATTATGATTTTTCAATTAATATTTAAGGGTGAATCAAGTTTGAAAATAATTTTAGATAGATATTTTGCATTTAAAAGTGAGGGAATAGCGCGCGTTCAGTGGCAGTAGAAAAAGACAGTATTTTTTGTATGTGGTCAGACACGTTTCACACAAGGGAAGTATAAACTCAATTGAAATTGTTGCCTAACATTAAAATATTTTAAATAACAAAATATTAAACTATAAAATGATCTATTATTTATTTGAAAAAAATTTTTCAGACGATTTGATCACTTAAAAAAAAAATATTTATCTACCCAGTTTTTCTTTATAGTATCAAGAAACAAAGTTAGGGTGTGTTTGGATTTTTTTAAAATAATTATTAAACATGTAGACTGTCAAACAGGAAGAACCAAACAGAAAGAATTAAGCGAGTGGTTAAAAAAATCCCATCTCAGAGATGGAAACGATAAATAGTACAACGGATGTGGAAGTAAGAGAGAAAGAGGGTGGTTCTATATATATATAAATATATAGTGTATACAGGAAGCGAGACTTGCGCGCGAATCGATGGCTAATAGCCTCCCGGCTGTAATTAATGCAACAAGTTGATACCTAACACTTATCTACGGCCACGTTGCCGCGGTGGCTTTAAACGGGACGACTAGACTTGCCTCGGGCCACCAAACGGCGAATCGTCGCTACCCAGATATATGTTTTAGTTGTTGAATATCTTGCCCCTTTGTCTTACAGCCTGCTTTTATGCTTCACGTGTATATACTCAGTCATGGAAAAATTATTTAGAGTGAGAAATTTCTCTCTTGAGTAAATTATTTATTAACTTGGATTATTCTCCAAGAAAATTTCATTTTTTTCCCTTATCAATTTATTCTATTTTTCAACGCATTTAAAAATATCTATGTTTTATAAAAAAAATATTATTACTAGAAATTTTTTTTTCCTGGATTGTTATTATAACCCCCCAAAAAATTACGTTTGATAAAAAAAAAAAGATTTAAAACTATGTATAAATAAGTTTAAAATGAATTTTAGGATGTTTGGTTGAGATAAAAAAATTTTTTTTTTTTTCGTTAAATTTTCACAGGGGTATATACTTGAGAAATCTTATCATTTTCTGGTGTTTTGGTGATAACTTAATAACTAAGCGAGATAATGAAAAATACCATTAGAGTCAAATGATTAGAAATACTATCCCCTACAAAAAGTGTATAATACATTATTTTGATACTCGCAATCGTTTTCGAGATATTTTGAAAAATAAGAATTTTCAAAAATCGCTAATATCTCAAAAACTAAGGAAGTTACAAAAAAGTTTATTAAAAGTTTTTTGTAGATAATTAAACCCTCTATCATTTGACTTTTATAACATTTTTCGTTATCTTTTTTATTTACCGAGTTATCGCGAAAAAACTTCAAAAATCACGAAAAACAACGAGATTCCCTTATTATACCTCTTTAAAAATTTGTCAAAAAAAAAATTTATTTATATTTCATGAAGCTGTTTTAAAATTTATCTTCAATCTATTAACATAAGTAATACTCAATTATTGTTCATTTTAAGACTTTTTTGAGCATAAGCCCTCATGGTACAGTGCAGACGAGATTTTGTAAAAAAAAAATTAAAAATAAGAAAAAAAATATTTCCACAATTATCCGGTATTTTGCTGTAGTTAAAATGTTTTTTCTTCACTTACAACTGTAATAAAATATCACGAGAAAAATGAATTAAAATGTTTGTGGTAGGTAAACTCGATTTGGCATGGAAAATCCATTAAATGCTACAGACTAAAAAGTATTTAAACTGAAGCCAAAAAGAACTTCTCAGTGTTTGCAGCCAAAATTCTCAAGTAAGTCTTCCGGCTGGGTGCATTATCTGGTCTATAATAGCTTGTAGAGACTCCACTGATTTTTCCAAGTATATCAGAATTAAACAGAGAAAAAATAAACAAAACAAGAAGACGAAAAAAAACCAACCACCAAATGGGACTTGACGAAGTTTTTGGCAAACGCCATTGCAATTTACTAATTCACCATTGCAAATACATATAAAATAATTAGATCATAGGGTTATGGGTTGTTTTATTGAGTTAATTAAATTGTACCGCATTTGTTTCTTGTTTAGAATTTGCTTTAAATTGAGTTAAATAGTTTATAAAAATTATTGACCAACTGTCGTGTAGAGCGAAAAAAGTTTTTTTTGTTTTCAAGTCATTAGCGGTGAATGCAAAGTGTATCATCATCTTTATACTCTGTGCCGGAGAGTGTTGTTTTCTTTTGCTTCGCCGACAACGCCTGCTCACTGGTCTGTGCCGCCCTTCGTCTTTCCAGCCGCCAGTCTTATTTTTCTACGCGGTGTACAGTGCACGTCGGTTACAGACCCGCAGATGAGAGATCCCTCCGCCGGGAAAAACGTTTGCGGCATGTAGACGCGCGTTACGCCCGACATAACTCGCCATGCGATTTTTTTTTTTTTTCGTTTTCATGTGAGTTGAATATATTAGTATATGTATCCATCCAACTCATTGTTTTTCAATTGTTTAATTGACCTAAATGACCTGGATTATTTCAATCAAATTAAAAATTCAATAAACCGATGCGATAAATCATGAATTAATTTTTTTAAGTCAAACTAAAGCAGATTTTTTTCAGAATATTCTTTTTTTTTCATAACAGGCTTTTTCGGAATTGAAAATATTTTTTATTCATAGAAAAAATTGAAATTGAAAAAAAACATGTTAGAGGTGATTTATTTTGAATTTTTTCATTGCGCAGAATTTGTTGTTTTTAAACCAAAATTAAATTATTTGTGTTACGAAAGGTAAATTGATGTTAGGATCGAGTTTGAAAGAGTATATACAGTAAAAGACCAATTTGTATCGAGTAAATTAGCAGAACCTTTGAGTTTAAGTTAAAATGTATAGACACAGCACTCTTATTCGGCGTGAAAATTGCCTGAAGGTACATTTAAACGCGTGTGGGCAGTCAGTGGGTGCAACAACATGGCGGCTAGTCATCGTTGAGCGTTCATTCCCGCGGATTGCGCGTGGGTGCCTGGGAGCCATCAGCACACTGCACATAAAATCCCCTTGAAACCCCGCAATATTTTTTTTTACCCAAGGAAAAATCCTAAATATACTCTGAATCATTTTTACTGAAGAAAAAAAATTGCCCAAAGCCTCTGCCTATCCATTTTGTAGAAAAAAAAAAAAACTATTTTCTGGACATGTATATATACGATTGAGTGAATACAATTTTTTTCCCACGACATACTATTAGATATGTGTGCTTTAATCGATAAAATGCGTGCTATGCCTGAGCACAAAATGGAATAAGTTTAATTTTTTTTTAATGGAGTTTTTGTATTGTTGAGTGAAAAAATTTATTTGATTGTTAAAACGTGTGTAAAATCGCGTGGAATTGCATCACACAATGACCATCACGTGTATATGTGTATAACCGCACACGAACGAGATAAGATATGATTTTTTTCACGTCTACTTGAACAGAAAATTCAAAGCACACCTATCGAGATAGATCAATTGCAAATAAACGTGTGCCAAATCGACGTGGATTATGGGGCCACAGAGGAAACGTGCAAGAATCCGCAATAAAATCAACAAAAAAATATATACATATTCGTATAAATATATATAGGGGTTGGGTCGACTAGTTGGCACCCTCTGGGTAATTTCCCTGTCGGCCGCGCAGATTGTTGATAGCCCCCCTCCCGATTATTTATGGGAGCTGAAGGTTATACTCGAGGAAGGGATGATGTATGTATATCGATGCACAGGCAAAATGGGGTTAAACGCTCGAACAACATCTCCGCAAGTAGGGCTTCTCTCCTTTTCTCACATTATTATTATTTTTAAACGTCATTTCTGTCGTTTTTCCCATCTGCTATTTTTTTTTTCAACACTTTTTTTGTAGTTTATTGTGATACTAAATTAGAAAATCAATTGTAATTTGTATATTTCAATTAAAAAAATTCAATTGTATATTTAGAAATAAAAATTTATTTTAGACAAATAATTATTTTATTTTTTAAAACAATGTTATTGATAAATTTAAAAGGAAATTCATTTTTTTTTCTCGGAATAAGAATTTTTTTTGTTTGAGCTTCATACACGCGTTTAATTTTGTCTGTTTGGGTGTCTCCTATCGCTTAAAGTCGAGATAAACTTTAAAGATACTTGATAAAAAAAAAAACCATGATTCATAAATGACTCAACTGGTGGAAGCTTTAAAAAAATGTGCATTTATCTCGGTCAAGGTATATTCACGTGAATTATCGTTGAGAATTTTTGTGATTAATAAAATTTGAAAATATTTGATAAATCGTCACAATTTTTTTTTTACTCTGAGAGATTTAATAAATTTAATATAAATAGAGAAAAATATTTTGAGAGTATATTTTGACGGCTATGGTCAGGGGAGTATAATTTCGAATGAGCAACGGAAGCAATTTAGGCACACACGTGGGGATGCGGTGCGGGCATGTATATAGCGAGAAGTCGATGCACCAGTTGCAGCCAGTCGTGAATTCTAATAATATCTTACTTTGTTTGAGTACAACGTACTACCTTTCGTCCACCATGCCCCTCCCACCTGCCTTTTTCCCTGCCACAAACTATCACTATACTAGCAAATAAATTATACTCAAACTCTAGCGTCATTTGAAACGACGTCATTGGCGCGCTTTTGGGCACGTTCCAAACGTCGCACAATTAAAGAAATCACCTCCATCATATATTTCCACTAGCACTAATAAATTATTTCGTTGGCCTATGAAAATTATTATTTAACTCGTTCAATTCCAATTTATAAAAAAAAAAATCCTCATATGCATTTCACTATTAATAATTTTTAATTATCGGATTTATCAACAACAAAAAAACTTACTTTCCATCAAAAAGTAAAGTTTAAAATTCAAGCCAAACTGTAGGATGAGATTTCACCTGAAAAATTAATCGCCCAAGGGTAATAAACCAAAAATAAAAATGTCCAATCAAGTAATTCCAAATGTCGGGATATTTAAATTTGTCCCAGTACCCTCGTGGCAGAATAATGAACGATCTTTTAAAACTCGCAACGATAAAAATACATCCATTGTGCGAATACTCAGTCGCAAATGAATTTATCGAGGGCGAGTGTGCATACAAAGGGGTGTGAGACACACAGTATAGCGCGCGCGCTCGCTACTGCGACTGACACGCTCATCGTAAAACAAGAAGATTACAATAAAAAAAATCAGAGAAAAAATCTCCACTCACAAAATGATATACATAAAAACACGAAAAAAAAAAAAAATAAATGAGCATCAGTTTAAAATTCGATATTGCATCAGTTAATTCCGAGTTTTAGCGTGAACACGTGCGCGCTCATCGCCCTCAACAGTTTGCCCCCACTACTCGCGTTGTTTTTCCCCCTCACATGGATTTATATCTCTCTCCTCGCAGAGAGTGTGTATATTTTTCCCCCGGCAAATATATAAGTGGGGCCGCAAGGTCACGTGGGTTATCTTTCTGCGCGCGATTCGTATATTTTTTTTTTTTTTGCACGTTACTTTCTGTCTTCTGTGTGTGGACCTTGTTCGCAGTTTAAATATAACATCAGGTATAACGATACTCTACGTCTTGCCACACAACATGTTTTTACCTCGCCCCTATAGCCGATGTGTCCTGCAGACCGGCAAAGAGTACACACGTGCACACCACGTTTAGGTTTTTTTTTTTGTTGTAAAAATTAAGTCTTTTTTTTTAGGCACACATGGGGCACAACACCTTTAACGACCGTGGTCCTAGTATTTATATACGACCTTCTGGCACGATTTGAAAAACCCTATAGCCGCCTGAATTGCTCGTCTCTCTGGACAGAGTCGTTTGGAGCGCGGCCCCATTGCCATTGCCGGAAGATGAACTCCTATAAAATCTCACTGCCGGTTTGAGATCCCCCTTCCTGATGGCCCCGCGACGCTATTGCACTCTCGCGCGCCCGCCTCAGTGCTGCCAACCAATACCGCACCCCGGTGCTATTCCGGCGCACATAACCCTTTTGCCAGACGCCGCAACGACGAAGACGCCCGAGCCATTGGGCAACACGGCAGTTTATCCTCTGGCACGAGAGATTGCCACGACGCTCTTTCTGTGTATATGTACCTACTATATACATATATAGCAGCAGAGAGACAAAGCACAGTAAAAGCCAAGAAGAACTGCCGTGAGAAAAAAACCTGACAACCAAGTTAGTTTTACTGGCTATACTACGAGAAAAATTGCTTCTTTTCTTTTTCCTTTTTTTTGAATCTCTGTCAAACTCTGCAAAGTCGTATTTTTTAATTATTATTTTCGGATATTTTCCAATTCAAATCATCGCCAATTTTTCGGTACTTTAGCTTAATATTCGTTTCAAATCATTTCAAGTCTTCCTGGGTTGTTTTTCATTCTCCTAGGAAGTATTTTAATATTTTCAAGTGATTAAATCAAACAATAAACTGTCGAGAAAAATTTTTTCCGTTGGATCAGCAGCCATGCGAGTGCGTTTGCACCACTTGAGTTGACTCGTGGCAACACTAGAGGCGCTCAAATTCACTCGGAACTCTTCGGTTGTTCTCGGTAGTTGTTTTTATTTAATTTTTACAAAAAAAAAATATCCTGGTCAATAAATTTATCTTTGACCACTGTCGAATAAAATTATAGCCTGAGGTCTAACCAGTATCGGAAAAAAACAATTTTTTCGAAACATTTAATTGATTGGAACCTTAGTTATAGACACTCAATTCTCAACACAACATCAAGCACTATTTATTGAGTCGTGGTAAATACCTCGGCCTTTCGCTTCCCAGAAGTTCCTCCCCGTTTGGTTCACACTGACTAACCGTAAACAAAATTGAATCGAAGACACAAAAGATATTGTGTCAAAACAATTAATCAATATCTAATAAAAAAAAATTTTTCAAGCTTTATCTAACTTAAAAAAATTTCTAGCATAAATAAATAAGTGTTAATAAATTTTTATTGGCGCAGAGAATTCTTTTGTTCATTAAAAAAACGAAAAAAATATAATATTCGACAAATTTTAATTTCAAATGAGCTTTTATCGATCTCTTTTCCGCTCGGACCCTCAACCACTGTGTCTTACCTTGTCCATACCTTTTCCCCTTTCGTGTGACTATACTCTTAACGGTAGGTCGCACGCATACTCGACCCGAATCACTGTCGCATTTTCCCCATAAATAATACATAACAATAATTTCAACTAATTCATCCAACATTAGCATTAAAAGCTCGGCGTGTACGAAAAAATAAAATTCCGTCATCAAGCACTGTGTGATAATAATAAACACACCGTCTGATAAATTGATTTAAAGCCTCAGTAGTTCGCTATAGCCATGACTATTTCCACGCTGCGCCAGGGACTCGCGAGTAAAGCCACAGAGAGGAGTGTAGCGCGCGTGTATCGACCTCGGCTCTTAGAGGTGTGGGTCGAAGAGTGGTTGAGCAACTGGAAGGGGCAAAGACAGAATCCAACGGTCAAGAAGGGTGTACACGCAGCGAATAGAACGAAAAAAAAAAGATCAGTTGGTCTGGCGGCGTGGAAAAAATGTGTCTGTCTTGAAACAAAAAAAAAAACTCCATAAAACCCAAAAACTTCTAATTTTAATTGAGATACACTTTGCCGGAAATTCTTCAGACCCAATGGAGCGGATAAAAAAAAATTTTTTGCTACGCCAACAATGACAGGAATGCCATTGAGGAAACTTGTCCTTCATCATTGGTATTAATCTGAATAGAATCATCGCCTTCTTCGATTTTTTTTCTTCAATGTCGCAAACTGCGAAGGAAATAACAACAAAAAAAATTGACAAATTATAGCAGCCATCAACTGTGAAAAGTCGCGCTATAATATTATTCCTACAGCATCAACATACATGCGCACATACAGGCATCATCGCCAAGTATATAATGTGTGCTGTGCTGGCAGACTGCTCAGATATCTCGACGCTCAAGTTCACACACGCGGGTGAAACGCGGTGCTACTCGCATATGCCCCCCTCCGCAGTTTTTCATGACTCATTGGGGAATTTTATTGGGTCGTTAGCTAAACAGTTCAATGAATGTAAAAAAAAGTTGGATAAAAAATTGTTTCACAGAGGATACCTATAAAAATTAAAAAGTTAAAAAATGTTTTATACCATATGACTGGCATGCCGTGATGGGTTGAGACACTCTAGAATCCTGGCAGACGCCTTGGGAATAATGGATGTTCTACACGTAACGGCAAGCAAACGCCGGGGATTCAGTGGAACACAGACAGACATGGGCAGTGTTGGATATACCAGCGGCGGCGGTAGCGGCCAGACGAATGGGAGACTGTTACACCCAATTGTCCCTCGTTGCGCAGAGGTCAAGTAAGGTAGCCGAGCACGGCAGTTACCGCTGCTGTTGCTATATTCTATACCATTGGATAAATACGTTCAAGCGTTCGAGAGCATGACTAAACATCACTCGAGGCCATGTGAAAACACTTTCACACAGTCTTCTCTATTCTTTGTTCATTGTATTGTCGTCTTGCAAGTATCAGGTGCCACAGTCATGATCATTTAATTTTCATAACTGTCTACGAAATCCTTTTCTTCACTCTTTCACTTTTTTTTCTCGTCAATTTTTCATTTACTTGACTGAAATAAATTTTTTTTTCATCTTTATAAAAACATTTTTTAAACATTTTTACATCAGTTACAAATGTACTTTTGCCAGTACACAACCTTAAAACATAAGATTTGAAACTAGAAAAGTTAAAAAGTTTATTTCAGTCATGAACTAAATCGAGAATTTTTTTAAGGTGAAAAAAAAAACTGATAGGAATTTTCGTTAGGGTCGATAAAGGGGCATGGAAGAGAGAAAGAGTTACAAAAATATATATAAAACGTTGGGCGGCTTTGTTAGCTATATATGTGTGTCTGCAATTTTTTCTCCCATGCGCGCACACGTGTGAGGTTATCCTGGCGACGGTGACCCCATCGCCATCATTCTCCTCTTCTTATTATTATTCTTCTTCTCCGGCGACAACTGATGGGACCAACTCGCTCGTCCCCTGACGCAACCTGCCTGGTATGGGACCACTTTATAGCGCGCGTAAGTCAACGCTGACGTCACCCTCTTTCTCCGTCGCCCTATTTAACTCGCAATGTGTACGCGCCGGTCACTTAATCCGACTTGCCCGATACACCGCGTGATGATGATACATTCCTATAAAAAAAAGCCCTGGAAGATAAATAATTGTAAAAAAAAAATTCCACGAATGATGGCATGGGGCAAAACGGTGATGAGGGCTCCTGGACTGGTTGATGCGATGCGTGACCCAGCCTGACCCCTATCAACTCGTTCGCATTTATCGTCTGGATTGGTCGCGGGGCGGTGTACTTATATTCGCTGGTATAATAACGCCAGTCTATATGCATGTACACACTTAAACTTGGTCGATGGTGGGAGCGGAATTCTCTGCCAAGCGACAAACAATTGCCGCCAAGTGGCTTAATTGCAGTCAACTAAACAAATGGTGTTGTACAGGCAGAGTCCAAGTATCCCTGGACACCGCGCGGATCATCAGAGGCTGCAACAGGTCTAGAAAAAATTTTATTCCCGTGAATTCATCATCACACTGCCAACGCGCCGTTGATATCATAAAATTTAGATCACTTCCATTCATAATTTGCCTCTGATTTCGCCATGTTCTGCACTACGTGGAGGTAGTGTAGGTGTGCTCTCGCGGGCTTCAGCAGATTGAGATTCTCATTTATCAGGGGACATCCGGCGGAAGTGGGGCGGCCCCTGCGTAGGTGAGAGAACGGCATATTACGTTGCCATTTCGTTGCCATAGCGCGGTGTATACGTCACTTATGCCAAAAGGACGTATGTTTGAAAAACATACTATACGATAATTCATGATGTTAAACTATCTATAATTAATCTTAAGAAACTTTTTATGGAATAAAAAAATTTTTCTGTACAATTATGTACAGTTTACTCCTTAAAAATCTGACGATTTTCGTGATTTTTTTAATTTTTCAACAATAACTCAATAAATAATTAAAATAATAAAAAATGTTAAAAAACCAAACTGATAGAGAATTTAATTATCTACAAAAAACTTTAAATAAATTTTTTTGTAACTTGCTTACTTTTTGAGATATTACTGATTTTTAAAAATTCTTATTTTTCAAAATATCTCGAAAACGAAGAAAAATATCAAAAAAATTTATTCTACATTTTTTGTAGATAATTAAATTTACAATTATTCCAGTCTTATAAAATTTTTCGTTATCTCAATTATTTACTGAGTTATTGGAATATTAATGACACGAATATATTGTACGCCCTTTTGGCATAACGCGGTATGCAGTCTTCCGTCCTGTCTGTGCACGTTTCTGCTCTCGCACGGATCCAACGGGGGTTGCAGATTATGCTGAATAAGTTACAAGTGATTGTTAAAATAAAATATGCCACTGTGGAGTATACGGAGATTGTTCAATGTGACAATTTGACGTCTGCGGAGAAATTTTTGGATTGAGAGACGTGATGGCGGTCAGAAGCTCGATGCTTGAGGTAGTAAATTTCTTGTTTGGTTTTTGGGTCGCGCCAATGCCTTTTCCGTGGAATGCCATCTGTATAGTGTACAATCAAAGCAGGGACAAACTTGTCGGGAGATAGGTTGTATTAGTTGGCCGTCACTCTGTGCTATTGGCCGTCTGCGTGCGCTGCAAAACCAACGGAGAATACCGGTCGACCTTCTAGTGTTGCAACGACTTGAGACCTGGCACAGATAGACCACTACTCACCTATCTTGTTTTACATGTCTCCTCCTTGCTCGAGGAGACTGCTAGTGTGGTGTGTGAGTACAAATATATACGCACTCCAAATGATTCCACGTTCATTTTTTTGTCGTGTGGACCATAAAATTTTTTTAAAAACACTTCAGTCCCATTGCCTGAACGATTTCAAGCCTAAAAAAATTTTTTTTCGCTTTTTTTCCTTCTAATATTTCATTTTTAAGTCGAAGTTTGGATTTTTTTTTTGTTCAAAAAATCATATTTGTTGCTTGAAAAAAAATTTCAAGTCAAAAATAATAATTGAGCTGAAAATTTGAGATTTTAAAAAATTCAGAAATTAAATTTCAAATCAATAAATGTTTAAAATTGAAATTCTAATTCGAAAAAAAAAAATCGATACTCACTTCAATTATATGAATCACAATTAAAACTAGTTAAACAAATTTTTTTGCCCTTATCCGCGCGATCTTTGCGACGTGATATCGACATATACATGAGGGAATCTATATTTGCATGCGAATGACTCGCGTCACGATCACCACACGTGGACCGCGCGCGCACCATCAAAGATCCCATCCCGATGTATACGCATTGAAAAAAAAAAAAAAAATCTGTTGGATAACGGTGACTTGTTGGATATGTTGCAGGAAAATATTTCAACTCCAGAGCCGGCAGACATTTCAGAGGACGATCATTACTCCAGTGAGCATATAATATATTAATTACTAAAGAAATTTGCATAAAAAAAAACGATTCTCATAAAATTCTGATGCTAAAAAAAAATCTATAAACTCAGCAAATTAGTACAATTTCAATTAAATTATTTTACTTTCTGTATAATTTCTTATCTTGTCGGTTTGCACATCCTGGGGCCAGGAATATCAAATGCCAATGGGGCAGACACATATTACTAACAGTGAGGTGGTTGGAATAATAGATAATTACACTGCGAGAATTAGTCTTGTTCTCTTTGTCGCTCTCTCACTTCGCGACGACGACGACGGGGCCAGGTCACGGTGCAGCACCGTTTTAGGTAGGGTGACCTGAATTACGGGCACAGTAACACAGGAGGCTCCAGTATTGGATACGCTTGAATGATTTACAAGAACCTATCCCACTTTCAACCATCATGGATTTAATAACGATCGTGTATTTTCCAACACTCATCTCCAGTTAAATTTTTTGGCCCTGTGATGCTGTTAAACAGTCGAGATAAATCTTTTTCATTTTTAAAAATTATCATTGTCATTTAGAATCAGTTGGATATTGTTAAATGTACTGTGATAAATATTGAAATAAAATTAATTGACGTGTGGTGCACTCGTGCCTGTTTAATTTCGACAGGCGCGCTCATGAAAGACGCGGATAAGTTGAAGCTGATGCTGCTTGCATGGAATTATAATATGCACCAGCAGGCACAGGCTCAGGCTGCCAGTGCAGCACTATCACCGAATAATTCCTCGACTACTACGTCCAACACCATTGGCACACCTGTCACCAGCCAATCAGCCATTTCCACGGCAAACAACACCATTAACAACTGCACACTCACAGGTAACACTTTTGGCTTTTTCACCTAATTTTTTATCTCTATACACTTAATTTTCTAAATCCTACAAATTTTACAATAATATACTTTCTATACAAATTTATCGCTTTTGTATATTATCATTAAATATCGCAAAGCGCTAAACCAAAAAAAAAAAAATTAAATTAAAATAGCAAGTGCATAAAGAACAAGCATTTTATAGGCATGCGTTGTAAAAAAAAATATAGGCCAATGATTTCAATCAAAAAACTCTGGAAAAAAGAGTTTCCGATATTTTTTTCATTTAGGCCAGTAATTTCAAAAACTCCTATATGGAAAAGTTTTCGATATTTTCTTCTCAAGGAATATTTCTTTTTTTTATGCACTCAAAAGAGGCCTTGACAAAATGGGTTAAAATTTTTTTTACTGCTATCAAAATCAGTATTATTAAAAAAATAATTCCACGCTTTTCCCTGAAAAATCGTTACCCCTTGGAAAATTGAAATAAAAACCCCCCGAGGAACATGTATACAAGATTGTTAACCCAAATAAACACATAAAGAATAACAAAGCAATGATGTTTTTTTAGCCGCGGGTGCATGATCGAGATAAGGCAAAGATAACTCGAATGGTTGATCGTCTGCAATAGTGCGGATTTACCCGACACGACGTGACGAAACTGGTTCTTCTACTGATGTCGCTTACATTGCGCAATGAAGCAGCTTTGGGCGCGCGCGCGGTCACAGGACTGGTCATTTGCGCGACCATGGCCACGGTTGGCAGCGCGGGCTGGGTAGGAAAAGACGTCGTATAAAACACTGGTACACACGGCGGCCTCTCAACGACGTGTGTATGTCGGTGGTGAATCGGTTCCCTTTTGCGGAGTACCCATGTAGCGAGGCAAGTGAGAGAGAATGGCCCGAGGACTGCACACAGGGGATTTCAGGTTCAGGCTAGTTGTCAAACGAGCCGCGAATAGAGCGAGCAAGAGAGGCGCGCATCTCTCAGTAACCGGCTTTCTAGTCACTCTGATACACGTATATAGTCGCTGGACGAGACTCCTTTTTAGCGATAGCCCGGGGTGTCTATGTACGTTCCAAGCCACTGAGAGTCCAGGGACAAGTGTGCCCAACACAAACTTGTTCCCACACACGCACGCATCAGATATATAATGTTTAATTGGCAAAGAGGAAGGCTCCCTCCGGCGGTATTTTGTAATTCTGACCTCAGCTGACGTAATTCAACGTGTGTTAAACACATCAAGACGAAATTATCATCCTGACTGCGATACTCATCTTGCATGATTTTTTTTTTCCTTCTTTTTATCCTGCTCTGTATTGCCTCATAATTTTTTTCAGGCTTCCTGCAGGGCTGTGTATATATATATATATATATAGATGAAGATAATTGTCAGAATGGTTTTATTTTGTTGAATATATATATATATATATATATGTGTGTGTGTGTGTGTGCTTGCAGACTCGCGAAATGGCACATCCGAGATGGGAGAACTGTCGACGGGCGGAGTCCCCAGCCTGGGGGCAGCCGTGTCTGGCGTTGGTAGTGAGGACATGGCGTCCCTCTGGGCCTCGTATGCCATGGGCTTGAAGAAGACACCGCCTCCGGCCTCGTCGTGTACTCCATCACGCTCAGATCGCGATAGAGAGTCCAGTCCCACGGGTGGCGAGGGTGCTGGCAGTGCTCAGGACGAAACGAGCAGCAGTGGCAATAAAGAGGATGAGGATGATGACGATGAAGATGTTGATGAGCGGCTTGACCCGAGACATCATGATCCCGAACGTCTCAAGGCGTTTAATGTAAGCAATCTCAGCAGTCGTACATGTGTTCTTACCGCGTGTGTTTTCACTCTGAAAAATGTGTGTTTAAAAAGAAAAAAACAATTCAAACTGTGTAATAATTTTTTTCTGGGTTGGGCTACTCTCGGGCACACCCGCATACGTTCTGCCCAGTTCTAGTTAATTAATTACAATTAGTTTAATCGAGCCACAACGTTTGGATCCCCTCTGTGACCGTTAAATTCTTAATTCCCTTAAGCTACAGCTACCACGGTCGAAAGAGCGAGCGCTTTCTCCCTCCTCTCTCTCTCTGTGGCCATCACACTGTACATCACACACAACGTGTTTTTTTAATTTTGTTTTCTTGCCCGTGTCCAACCGCATAATATATGTGTCCATGGCTCATTGTTGTCTTGTGGCTCTTGGCAGATGTTCGTCAGGCTGTTTGTCGACGAGAATCTCGATCGTATCGTGCCAATATCCAAGCAGCCCAAGGAAAAAATTCAGGCAATCATTGACAGTTGTACAAGGCAGTTTCCCGAGTTTGCTGAACGTGCGAGAAAACGAATTCGAACGTATCTGAAGAGTTGTCGAAGGAACAAGCGAGGCAGGGAAGGAGCACCCTGGGATGCTGTAAGTTACAATCATATTTCATATTTACCACAGTCATAAAAACAATACCTTATTTTTTTAATTTACCTCTGCAATGTGCCACGAGCATGTACTTGTATACTGCACACACGCGTATATATAATACATATTTCTTGGCGTGGATCACTCTTTTGTTTCTTCAGTCTGTGTGCAAGAGAAAAAAAAATTCTATTCGACTCATAATCCTCAATGTCGGACATTTCCGCGCAATGTCTGGAACACGTGTCTTCACACTGTCGCTGCAATGTATATTGTTTTATTTTTTCGTTTGTTTAGATCTATATACATTGTTCGATTTTTCTCTGACACTTTTATACTGTTTTTTCGCTGATTTTTGTCCATTTTATTTCAGGCGAGACCGACGCCGGCTCACTTGACCTCGGTGCAGGCGGAGCAAATTTTGGCAACGGCTTGCGAAAACGAGAGCGACAACGCAAAACGCATGAGGCTCGGTCTCGAGCCAGTCTCACAGCCCATGCCCACACTGCCAGCGGCTACAGTAAGTAAACCAATGAGTAAAGACTAATAACTCACATCTCCAACTTCTCTCTTTGGCTGCTATCGTTCTAATTTTGGCTTATGAAAAAAATTCCCAATGGTCCTCCTCATATCCTCCTCTCTTTCAGCTGCTCTCACAATTTATACCTCCTTTTGGCCCGGCCTCTCATGTGTTCAATGGCGAGCTACCTCTTCAGCAGCATAGCATACAAAAAAAAAAACGAATGAAAAAAAAAAAAGATCATGAAATACAAAACTTTCGTGGCATAGTCTGTTGACTTCATTTTACGATAACCTCAACTATACACACACCCGCATATTTAAACGTATCAATTGGCCATGCTCTCTAACCTCGTGAGCATTATGTACAACGAATACAGAGTGAATTCCTCTATTTATCAGACGCACGGTTTTTCTCGTTTTTGTTGATTAATCAAATAGCTATCGGCCGAGGTTGGCAATAAGTGCAGCATTGCGATGCCACTTCTAGTCGAATTTATTATTTTTTTTTTTTAATTAATTGAAATAATATATGTGAGAATGTATTGCAGTGGTTAAACTCGAGTTAAACACCGGCGCTATCTATTTTGAAAATCCCTGCGGCTGGTGATAACCCCCGGCGACCTAAACGTAACCCACTAGACTCTCCACACACAACTCGCCGTTATCTCCCGTCCAATGTTCCTGCACCTATGCTATATAATTGACGTCAACACCACACTGTGCTTGCCTTTCATAAAAACACCTCCCTACATCCGGCCCGCCACGATTTCAAGCCTCTTGTGTCTCTTCATCATCACTCCTGAATCATCGTCACTCTACTTCTCTTATTATATATGCTTGGGATTTTTTTTTTTTTCGTTTACTTCTCTCTTCGTCTGTAAACCAGAGCTTCTCCTTCTTTTCCGAATTCCCAGTTAAGTTACTCACGCGTCGACTTTACACTCTCACATCTGGTTCACGTCTGCTCCGACGAACATCTATTTTATCAGGATTCGATTGCCTCGCTAGTGTGAGATTTATACTATCGACTTTCCGTTTGTTTCATTATTTTCATTGTGACTTTGTTATCATCTTTATACTACTGTCATTGACAAACAGTGCGAGTGCTCTAATCGAACAGGATACACAGAGCGAGTTGTGTGATAATTTTTTTTTAGTCTCGAGTTTTTTTTTTTTTTTTTCGTTAATTTGAAAGGTCAATTATTTTCTATTGAGAAAATTCAGTCATGAATGGTGCAGTGACACTTGATAATCGGATTAATATTAATATATGGTGTAGATAGCAGCTTGAGTGTTGGCATTATGAGGAAAAAAAATCTTAGAGTTGTTCATAAACATCAGGAATTTGGCAGATACTCGGACGAACGTCAGGTACACCTGAAACAAAAATTATATTACTAATTAAACTATGAATTTTTATAAGAGTTTTAATTGAAAGTTTGTTAATAGTATAGGTATTCACAAATATTGCACACCCCTTATATGCAAAGCAGTAGGGTGTGTTTTACATTGGCCTAGTCCATTTTCGGAAATATTTCTGGTTTTTTTTTTCTATTTACGACACTTTTGTATGTTCTACTTTTTTTATTTAATTTTTTTTTGCTGTAAACTCGATTGCGGTCGCAATTTTTTATAAAAACACTTGAAATTGATCATAATCTGTTTATTTATCACCAATGCTGTTTGGTATATTTTGAATTATAAACGAAAACTATACCGCGATATACACAATACCTGTATATAATTGCGTTTTTTCCAATATTCAATTTGACTTATATATTAAAAATAATAAATTATGTGCTCGATGCGGTTTCACCATGATTCTTCATCACGAGGAATGAAATTTTTTCATATATACATTTCCTCCCAAACCAGATAATAAATGAGTCACAATAATTAAAATGTGAGATTGTACGTCCCACACACATGGTTCATAAGTGAATTATAAAAATTTAAGTGCGTGTGTTTAATTTCAGCAAACAGATGTACGGTCGAGTCTGGACCATTTCTCAAGTACACCAGTCAAGTCACTTCCAGGCAAGAGGGAGGACACTCCACCAACGTGTATGACGTCGCTAGCACCCCTCACAAGTTTGGCGAGTTTACCGAGCAACACCCTCACGTCAACGCCTCTGTCCCTAACTCCGTCATCAAAACTATTGACGTCATCGGAGAACAAGGGTCTCATGAGGTAGGTTGATCATCCGAGTTGGCTGTGAATAGCATATATAGCATCCAAGTTTCCATTACAATACAAAATGAAAGTGGCGTGAAAGTCGGGCAGTACATATAGTTAATATACCGAGATGGGGTCTATGAATTTATTGGAAAAGTGAGGAGTTGATGGGGCACGAGCTTGGCAAGTGCATCTATCAGCGTCGAGCATTTAGCTTGACTATGATTGACCGATTCTACACGCGAGATTGACGATTATCACGAGCACGCGCGCGACAACCAATGAACCCAGTATAGTCGCTGATGGATAAATTTCCTCAACCATTTTGCAATTGTGATTTTAGTCAAGCGACAATAGTCAGTTCCTCGGCGTCCAATGGATTAGCGAGCGGTGGAGCACCCACAGCCATGTACCGACCGAATTTCAGTCAGGCATTTCAACGTGCCGGACCAACAACAGTACCACCAACTCTGTCTGCCGGCTTGTATCCCACTCAGAGCTTCACATCGGGTCTACTGAGCAACGGTACACAAAGTAATATTTTTTTCCTTTTATTTTTTACATTTCTTTTTCCTCTTGTAATTTTTATAAACCTGAAAAAACAATTTTTTCATTTGTATTTATCACTTGTTTCAATTTTGTTTAAGGGCCTACGGATTTGAGTATGAAAAATACAAAGCCTCTGCTCAGTCACAAGCTTAATGCAACTGAAATGACGGCAGTGCGACAGTTGATCACTGGATATCGAGAATCCGCGGCATTTCTTCTTCGATCAGCCGATGAACTTGAACAACTGTTGCTCCAACAGCCTTAGAGTCAACAATAAATTTTATATTCGCACACAAACATACATGTATGTATAAATAAGTGGAGTGGTAACTACCTATGAATGTTGCGGTGTGAATAATTTCCATCAGTCGGGATGTGGGGAGTGAAATCACTGCTTCCTTCCGCCCCGAGGAAGACATAATAATTGGTATTTTATTTGAACTGTTTTGCCGACTGTTGTTGCAATATTACAACGCTGCTGCTGCTGCTGCTGCTGGCATTAACGCAAACTTTCGCTGATCAACGAACGGCCCGGTCTTGTCTGATGCTGTATCCAGCGTGCTTTTTACAGAAATATAAGAAAAAAATCCTCTCGGTTTATAATTCACTATAAAAAAAAATACACACACAAAAAAACAATGAAAAATATTAATATATATCGTTCCTTGATATTTTCCTCTACACTTAAATGCTTCAATCACATTTACATGATGATTATTTCACTATTGCGCCAATGCCAACAATATAAACAGTTCCAATGTTGACGCGAGAATTATTAAAGTAATATAATTCTATAGAATGATTTTTTTTTAATTTAAGAAAATTGATAAAACAAAAAAAAACACGAAAAAACAGGGTGTATATAAAGAGGAATTACGAACGATTTACTTAATTATCGTTAAGATATATTATATATAATAAAAAAAGCGTATATATATAAATAGAAAAGTAAAATTTTCTGACAAATCTGTCTTATGAGATTTGTTGAAAAAAAAAAAAAAGATTTTTCTTATATAAATTAAATCTAAAAAAAAAAAACCGGTTTACGTACTTGTTCATTGTTTTTTTTTGCAATTAAATATTTTTACTTCTTTAAATTTTGTTTCTTTTTATGTGCTTTTATTTTTTATTAACGTAGAATATATCGAGAGTAAAAAAAAAATGAAGACGTTGCTTAATTGATACCAAACAATTATTAAGTGAACCATCATTGATTGATGATGCTCATATACATATATATTAGTTGGATATATTATTATATATATAAATATATATTAAAAAAAATGTAATTTGTCAATTTGCTTGAAAGATATGTCAAAATATATAGACATACGTCATTTGTGAGTTAATTTCTGTATATAAGTATAATAATAAATCATTAAATAATTGAATATCTGAAAATATTGAGCGCTTGTGTAAAACTAAGATCATCACACTTAATCGTTCTGCATAAATATATATGAAGAAATGATTGCCCGGGAAATGAGTCATTAATTCATTTAAATAAATAAATGAAAACAGCTTTCACATGGACGTATAATCGTGCCATTTACAATGGCAAAAACACAATTTATGTTTGGCGGTCGGGACCATATTGTCATAATCAGACAATACGAGAATATATACGCTGTATGATCTTCATAGACATCGCCATACTACCAAAGAATACGAGATAATTATTTCAAGAAGTATATAACACAATAGATATTACGATAAACATGGTAATCATTTTTTTTTCTATGCCAGTGCGGTTTTTATCGCATAAATTTGACCGTATCTAGGGTGGAATATCCATAAAAGTCAGTCAAAATGTTTTTTTTTTTTGTAATCTTAAAAATACCAAACGAAACAAAAAAAGTGTGTGACAATGGAATTGGCATTTCGTCCATGTAATCGTTCGTTTTAAATTGTCATTGTTTGTATATATAGTTTATCTACACGCCGGAGGATTGCATATAACATATATATGAGTGATAGTGACCCGACATTCCATCTGTAGAAGAAATGCAAGGAAATGAAAAAAAACAATTTTTTTTTCAATCCTAATGGTTTTTTTTTAATTTACCAATTTTTTTAAAATAGAGTTGAATATGGCCAAAATCTTAATCTGGATAAATAATTTTTATATGACTGATAATTACTTGATTAATTAATATATACCGAATAAACCTATCATATGATATTTTATACTGGATTTTTTTTTTTTACTAACACCAGTAGATTCCGTTTTTCTTTTTTTTTTTTTTTTCTAATAAACTTTTTGATAGAATGATTTTTTTTCGGGATGTTGCTTTATAATTAAAAATAATAGATTATTATTCATAACAGAGATTCACTGTGATGTTGATTTCTCTGTGATAAAAGAATCAGAAAAAAAAAAAATAAGAAAAATATTCACCGAGATAAAAACACCGAAATTTTGATAAAAATAAAGAAAATAAAATATAAATTATTATTTTTTTAAAGAGTAACACTTATGTTAAACAAATATATACATCTTGTGCCATAATTTGAGATTTTTTCTCTTTTTTTTCGATCGAATTTACTGTATGTATAACACACGTAATGTAATTTGCATCACACAAAACAGTGCAAATAATTTAGTTATAATACCCATACAAAAATAAGTTATTAGAAATGTCGTAATTCGACGCTAGATACATTTGTTAAATAATAATAATAATAAAAGCACAAGGCGTCCGTTTTTTCATCTAATACGGGTTACGCAATTCTATCCAGTTGGATATAATCACAAATTGATGTATATTAAATAAATAAAACATACAAAAATATTTAATCACTCATATATAAAGAGAAAATAAATAATTGTAGTAAAATAATTGATAATATTAATATCTATAAATAAATTAACAACTATATAGAGTCGGTACAGTGTTTGGGGATGCCTTGTCTGTAAATGTAACTATTAAAAGATGAATAACAAAAAAATATATACCTATCTTGTAAATGTTTTACCAAATATAATCAATTATTCAACTTACTACCAGTAATTATTCAACCAGCCATCAGTAATGATTTTTCGGTGCAAAAGCCGTTTTTTTTTTACTTTAATTTCAATTGAAATTATTGTTTAATGTTATGCAAAAAATAAGAAAATCGCAATATACAAAATTTTTACTCCTGAAGACGTCCACACTCACTGAAAACCCGGGCAAGACTAACTGTTTTACTGTGTACTGATATAATATCAGTTATTTTCGAGCGTCAAATCAGTTTTTCTCGGGTTTTTGGAGAATATAGACGTGTCAAGGTGCACAGTGAGTTAAATTTTTTTATTTTACTATTTTTTATAAATTTTGCCAACCCCTTATGCGAAGCTTATTCTGTGAAAGCTATATTAAAAAATAGTTGGATATCTTAGTTTATCATGTTTTACGAGCTTTCTAAAAAAATCAGCCCAATTCAAACATTTTTAGAGGTCGATCACGAATTTCGATGATTTTTTTTATGGTTGAAAACTTTCAAAATTCATAGGTGGCCATTAAAATTATATTTTCAACTAAAACTTTGTAGAACTCAATTATATTATATGTAAAAAAATTTACTATAACAAAAACAGGAAAAAAAAATTTTTTCTACACTCACAATTTGACTATTTTTAAAAATTTTTAAATTCGTTAGCGACCTCGAAAAATGCTTGTATAAGTTCCATTTGTTATAGAGGGCTCTTAAAACATGATAAACTATAATTTTTTTATGACAGACCTGAAAAACAAATATAATTGTTTTTTTTTTGCGCCTCAGGAGTGTGTTTTATGTAATAAACATCTATTTAAAAATTTTGTTAGATGGATTCTACTCTATTCTCATTTTTATAAACGATGCCAAAAGTGTCGGGAAAAAATTGGCAATCAGGTAGATAATTATTTTTTAAATATGTAAATTCCGGCGGCGTCAACAACAACAAAGGACGATCCTTTTTATTGGGAAATACTTAAATATATATATATATATAAGTACATCAATCGGTACAATTCATTATGGATTGATTAATATATCTATCATGTACATGTTATGTATATGAATATTTTCCAAACATTCTGCTACGGCGATTGTCAATGGATTTTCATGAAAAATTTTTCACTACATAACTTATAATATAATCATATACCCAAAAAATTATGTCGACACAGTCTATTAATTAATGATTTTTTTTTCGTTTTTTTCTATCATGGATACTTTGCAATACATAATTCATACTTTATTGTCACATATCGACTCGCATTGATGTGCTTTCCCTTGATTTTATTATTTCTTTTTAAACAATTACAATAAGTAAATAATCTTCCACATTATTAACAATCTGAATGAGCTCTCTAGACGCACTGTAGGCCCTTAAACGTGAGGTGTTTCAACCACATCTTCATGATATATATATATAAAGATTGGCAATCAATCAATCAATCATATTATCGGCGTGGATACAAATGCTTCTTGTTTTATATATTTAATATGCGACTTTCACGCTATTTTTCTGATTAATCTCTGTGCTCTCGGTATCGCATGCTCACTGTTTAATGTATATAAATCTAAAGATGCGCTAGCACTCGACAATGCGTTCCGTTGTGAGCTTCTTTTTCTTCTATTTTATGTTATATGGATGATACTGACTTTCCCTAAAGACCCTGCAGCAATTTTTTTTTATATATGTAGTTTTGAAGGATTGCTCGAGGCTTCACTTTCATGGTATTCAAATTGATTTTTTTTGTTGTTCTATTGATTCTATAGGCAATAAAATGAATTAATAGGCGCGCCATTGTGTTTCGGAAGAACAGAATATCAATTTGGAAGTGTGTATATATAAAAAATCGCGTAAAGACATATTTAGAAGCAACTTGGAAGACAATTAAGTTAATCAGCAATACTAAAAAAAAATAGTATTGCTGATTTAAAGGAATTGTTTGAAGCTTAATCAATTGCAAGACAATATTGTGCAGAGCTTCCATTCAAAAATTTAAATAAACACTTTGCGCGTTACTAATATCAAAATTTTTAAAAAAATCTTAAAATTAACAACAATTGAGTATTATTTATTTTAATAGATCCAAAATAATTTTTTAAAAATTTTGATGGATTAAAAAAAAATTTTTTTTCGAAAATTTTCAAACGGATTTTTCCCTTGGATATTTCACCGTTTTCCATCAATTTTTCGGTTTTCTCGGTGAATAAACAAGATAGCGAAAAATCTTATGAGAATGAAATGATAGAAGAACCAATTATCTACAAAATTTTTTCAATAAATTTTTTTGTAACTCGCTTAGTTTTTGAGATACTATTAATTTTTGAAAATTCTTATTTTTCAAAATATCTCGAGAACGAGTCAAAATGCGAAAAAAATGCACTCAACATTTTTTGTAGAAAATAAAATTTCCAATCATTTAGCTTAAATAACATTTTTCATTATCTCGCTTAGTTATCGAGATATCAGCAAAAAATACGAAAAAAATCATGAAAACAGCCAGATCTCCGAGTATTATACTCTTTCGAAAATTTGACGGAAAAAAAAAAAATTTTTTTTATCTCAACAAAACATCTTAAAACTCATTCTAAATTTACTTCCATTTAATTTTAGGCCTTTTTTCACCAAACAACATTATTTTGAAATTAGTAACGCGACTTATCACCATAAATCATCTAATTAAAACAGTAAAATGTGTCTGTCATTGTTTTTAACAGCCTTATTGCTTATTAATAATACATAGTTTTCGTTCATATATACGTTACCAAAGTGAACACACTACAAGAAGCTTGAATTTAAAAAAATGTTGAAGCAAAAGCTGCGTAAAAAAACGAAAAAAAGAAGAGAAAAATTATACACATATATATAATGAATTATTTTCCTGAGCCATCTATATATATATTCTAACATTGTCATTCGCACCAATATTACAAATAATGCGTGTACCTATGTGAAATAACCAAAAAAAAAAAATTATTATTATATAGAAAAACGTGAATTGATTGTAAAATTCGCATAAGACACGAGAAAACTTGCGAATTTCATAAAAAACCAATGAAACAAATTCAACCGATTGTATAAATAAAATTCAATCTGTTATACTTGACAATAAAATGATTCTTTTATCTATATTTAAAGCTAGACAATTGACGCTCGGTATGAAGAAGCACTTAGTCTTATGAAATACGAGAGAAGAGATAGATTTTTTGATTATTTGTTACGGCAAGCAACAAGGTATTATCGTGCAGAACTAGATCATTAAGGTATAAGAAAGGCATTGCTCGTATGATTTACGACTTATATTGTATATATAATATATATATTCAAGTGCCTCCAAAGCTCCGAGATATATATTATTAATATAACAAGAAAGCTTGATATACTTATTGACTAGTATTGAAGACGTGCAGCATTAATAGGCCTTAGCGAGATTCATCACTTAAGGTGCAGTATAAAAGAGATAAATACCTTGAGTGAGGGGTGTGTTAAATAGTAATAGTGTTTATATGTACAATAACATAGTTGACGATCAACATGACAATCAATAGATACATTTAGGGGCGAGGAGAACTCTGTCAGGAGGTTATTTGCCTGTGTCCTACATAATTCAGTTTATTGGCAGCTTGTCTCAATTTTTTTTTTAATATTTATATCATAATCGTACTCGAAAAAACACTTTTTTAATTTTCATTCTTTCACATCGCTATACTTTCAACAGCCACAAAAACACAGACTCATTTATAATAATAATTATATATATTTACAATTAAATTAATTTCGCAGCCCGTTTGTATTTTTGTTTTGTTTGTTTGTGTGTTATTTTCAATCAACAGAAACATATGATTATTTAAAACAGAAATATAACAGTATACTTTTTTGTATATATATATATAATATAATGTATAATATAATTATAGTACGGTTACGCGTGTTATTAATCACAATTGACCAAAAAGCGTAACTATATATAACCCTTAGCTGTGTACGTGATTTGTCGGGTGCAAGGAGATAATTTTTATAATATTATTATTATTTTATTTTATTTTATTTTTTTTTTTTTTTACTTCGTATTGTGATGTAAGAGCGTGGAAAAAATAATTGTTTACTAAATAACCGTCATTATTATACCAACTATATTCTATTTATTTGACGTCAGAGAGATATTATTATTTTTATTAGTTTTATCATATATAATTATATATTGGCCATATAACAGATTAAAAAATCTTTGACTAAATCTCGATTAAAACGTATTAGGCCTAATAAACTTTTATGATAAATATGTCACAGTACAATATTATTATTTTCTTTTTCTTCATGTACCATATAATAAAGAACAATTGCAAATTTAATTCAATTAAAAATATTCAACAGTAAAATATTTTTGTTTTATTATCAATAATTAATTATTGGTAAAAAGAGAACAATCACCATTATAATATATATATATATATTTTTTTATATCATTCCATTTTAATAAAATGGATTTTTTTTCTTTCCATATTTTTATATATTACTTTATTTTTTCCCGTTTTTTTTTTTTTCGTTTTTCTTTTTTTTTCTTTTTTTTTTTTTTCATGTTCTTATATAAGAAAAATCGAGGAAACCCGAATTTATAAAAATATCCTCTATACTGCCAACACGTTTATTTTTTTTTTTATTTTTTTTTTCTTCTTTAAGTTTTATTATTATTATTATTTTATTTTATTTTTTATAATTAATGACCTATCCAAAACAGCCGTATAAATTACGCATGAGCTGCCACGGGGCACAGGGGGGTCTCGGTGTTTTTTTTTTTCAGGGGCATACAATACAAAATGTAGAGTTTATCATATCAGCCTCGAAGCTCGTTCATTATATTGTTATTTAATCCGACGTAAACATGGCATTAGTAATACACATCGTCCGCTATGTGTATTTTTTTATTTTATTATTATTATTATTTATTAAGTATTTATTTTTTTTTTTATTTTATGTATATTTACAAAGATAAGGAATATCGAAAGCCCTCTTCGTAATAGTATAATTTCCGTGTGTTTTACTTGCTTTCCGGATACGAGTATACAAATAACTAACTATAGGAGGCTCTAAAAGCTTACATGACAACACATAAGTATTACGACCTGCGAAATGTGTATGCGAGCTGAGAGGGGACGGGATTGCATTGGAAGAAGAGGGACTTTTATCGACGTTTTTATCCATACGCATATATATATGTATGTATATATACATTTTGTCGAAAGCTATATGATAATTGGTAGGCCTTTTAGGATATCTTTTTCCTTCCTTCTTTTCTTTTTCCTGGCATAAATATTGATATAAATCTTTTTTCATTTTTTTTTTTTACTATCAAACTCTAAGTAATTTTTGTTTTATTCTAATATGCTTTATCCTTTCATTATGCAACTTTTTATCAATTGATTAATTAATTTTAATTTTTTTGGGATGATTTTTCGTCACTTATACATTTATTCTAAATATATTGCTAGTAATAATGTGAGTGTGATTCTATGCTTTTCTTCCGTTTTATTTATTTATTTTTTTTATTTTCCGTTCATAACTCATGAATTATTTATTTCTCTTTGCTGAATTTTTTTTTTTTCTTGCTGCATCATGTTTGTTTACTCTCACAGATACTTAACTCACGGTCTAATTTTATTTTTGTATGTAAAACTTATATATATTATTATTTATCGTCGCCGTGTGCTCAATATTTAATTTATTATATGTATACAAGGCTTTGGAGTTAATTTTACGGAATTGATTTTTTGCAATATTTTTCTATCATTAAATAATAAATATTTAAAAAAATAAGAATTTAAATCCTTATAATCATAATATAAATGGAAAAATAAAGAAAAAAATTTAATAAAAAATTTCTTAATAAAAAAAAAAACAAATTAATAAATAAAAAATGCGACATTCGTTAAATTTTCGCGCATTTTTTTGTGTTTGTTTTAATCAGTCATTGAGCAATCTATATATTTTTTTTTTCATATCAGAGACTATGTACACTCGATTATTATTTTTTTTATCACCCTTCAAATAACGATATTTTAACTTGTATGAAAAAACATGACGATTTCAATTGAAAGCAGAAAATTCCGTATGAATGACAAGAAAGAAATCGTCTTGAGGCACTAGGAGGCATCCAAGGAGAGGCACTCTGCAAAGAAGTCCTCCATGGAACGATAAGCGTGCTCGATCACGCCCGTCAGAGCGTGATCCTCATCCGCATAACTCTGTACGACAATCACATATTGTATTTGGATACATGAAGCGACAGAATTGCACGTCTAAAACCAACACAAACTAGCGGCTTACCTGATATCTAAAGATTACACCGGCCTCGGACAGAGCTTTGGCGAAGGCTATACCGTGTGTATAAGGCGCTGTAAGGTCAGCTAGACCGTGAATAAGGTAGAGACTGTGACTCGGCACTAATCTTGCACGTTGAGTCAAATCAGCCTCGACATATCCCTTGTAATTTTCAATTGGAGCACCCAAGACACGTTCCGTAAATGCTGAATCTTTATTTCAAACATAAAACAAACCATTAAACTCGACAAAAAAAATTATTTTACACCATTAAAAGACATGTTCAAATAAATGAAATAAATATTACATTTTTCGTCCCGAGGAAGATTGATCTACTTGGTAAAAAAAAATTTACTCACTGTAATACAGCCAGTCTGCAATGGGATTAACGGCAATGCCACACTTGAAAATCTCCTGTTGACTACCCAGCACCATGGCAGTAACATAGCCACCATATCCCCATCCCCAAACGCCAACTCTCGACTCATCCAGATACTTGAAGTTCTCAAGTAAATATCGAAGCACAGTCAATTGATCTTGCACCTCGACACCGCCAATTCTGTGAAAAAGCGCCCGTTTGCCCTGTCCTTTGGCACCTCGCACGTCCAGTCTCACGTAAACAACGTCATTGTGACTCGACATGTAAGTTCCCCAATCAATTCTGAATTTATCGGTGACTGCCTTGCTGCCAGGTCGTCCATTAACCTCGACAAGCACTGGAAATGCTGCATCGCGTAATTCTTCACGCCACGATGGTGGCAGCTGAAGCTGCACTTGAGCCCTCCAACCCTGCGGCAGTGGCACCTAAAATTAATTATCCAATAGTTACACCTGCATCACGTGCACGATTATTAATTATACACAACAATAATAATAATAATAATAATCAAGTAAATTTATATCAATTTACCTCAAAACTTTTTCTCGTTGGTAGAGCCAATTGCGACAGTCGATCGGCGCGCTGAATTCTCGTGTCGTAAAGTACTCTCACCATCTTGTGGGTTGTGACCGAGTGTACGCCAGCCAGTGGTAATCCCGGACCTTCGCAGTGAAGCACGTAATAGCCCTGCCTGGTCTCGGTAGACGCACTAACCGACGCTCCAAAGTTTGTACAATTGGTGTAATAAAATCTACGGAAAATGGTCAATAAATGGAATTTATATGTGGATAATTCGAGTCAATTATTGAGTAGATTTAATTTAATTGATGAAAAAGTACTTGCCGACTGCTCCACAATACATCTCCAAGATCACAAGTGATGCACAGCGGCTCTAATCGACGTGGATCATCAGTTGTGGGATCTCGAACAACGTAAAGATGCTTTTGGCCTGGTTTTCGTTCTCTCGTGCCAAGATAATAAACCAAGTGGGCTTTAGTGTCCCAAGCGAGGATCTCACTGACCTCGTAACGACCATGAGACAGCACTGCTATACGCTGCTGCGTCAGAGTCACGTGTTTGATATGAGTAAAATGCTCCTGATCACCTTCCTGCACGGCTGCGAGCATGAGAAAACTGTCGCCGTCCGGTGCAAACACAGGGTGCAACTGTGCATCCAACCACTGGCCCTCGGGTGCACGCTCGGAATGCGTCTCCTCGCATTCCCACTTTGGCCCAATGCACGCTGACACAACGGATAAATTTTGTGATCTTGTCATCCACACGATGCTGATTTGATAGGAGTCATCGCCCACCCAACCGGCGGAAATGAAGTAAAATTCCCTGTCGAAAAACGTCAATAAATAAATATTTTTATAGTCACTTGTTTATACATTTGTTTTTTTTTTTTTTTTTATAGTCAGTGTTTGTTGACGATAATTAATCTTCTGTTGAACATAAAAATACTCGGACGTTTTGACTAAACGACGGACGATCGATGATAAAAAAAAAAAATAAATAAACGCTGAGCACACAAGCACACGATAGTTATCAGGGAAAAATTACTCTAGAGATTGGACTACTCACTGGCCATCCAGCACTGCTGGTCGTTTAATTTTTATCCTATCTGAAGGGGCGATCATCGACTCATTCGTTGAATCACTGATGTTGGCAAGATCCAAAATCCACAGGTCTACTTCGGGATTGTGCGAGCCTGGAGTTGGATATCTTACGGATTTCGATGGTGGAAATGACGATCCTTTATTATTACCATTTGCTGAATTAGATCGAACACTGTCCTGGCCCATTAAATTGGCAAACCAGGGAAATTCCAGAGACGTGACCTGAATATAAGGAAAATCAAGAAGAAAAATTGCAAACAAATTATTCATTCAACTGTTGATACATTTTTTTTACGTGATTAAAATTATAAAGAATGTATTTTACGCAATATTAACTCTTAAAAAAAAAAAACAGAAAATATGTTTTTTTCTAATAAGCTTTAAATAATGAGAAAAAAAAAACAGTTTCAATGAGTTTGACGGCTCGAGAGTGAGGATATTAATGTTTAAAAATCCCAATTTTAACACTACGAAACAATATAACGTTACAATAAAATTAAAAAAAAAAATGTCCCGACAGTATTTAACAATAAATTTATATTCCATTTTAAAAATTATTTTATCTCGCATATACGAGTACAGTGCATTAAAAATACGATAATTATTAAATATTAAAATCTCCAATCTCGATTGGCGCGTGACTAATTTTTTACTCCACAATAATCAATTAAAAAAAAAATTTGAATGTGAAAAAAAAAGTATACGAATACTACTTATGTAAAAATATTTAGAATGAAAATATACAAACTTATAATTTCAGTCACGCGACAGAATATATTTACTTTTGTGTCATTGAAGCTAGCATAAAGTAGCATTTTTCCATCAGCACTTGGCCACATCGCCTCGGGTTTTGGAAGTACTTCTTCCTGATATAACCAGTCTGGTACACCATTGTAAATAATTCCAGGCACTCCAGTATCAGTCAGTCTCTTGTCCTCTGGCGCCGTTGGCGACATTCTTAAGAATATATTGTTTTCAGATATCATCAATAGTGAAGTCGTATTTCCCAGCCATGATGCATACTGCAGACGTGTTGGCTGAACTCTCGGAGAGGCGTACAGGCGTAGGGGAGTGTGATGGCTGTTGAAATACATCGTAAATAATTTTTTTTATCATCTAAATAAATATATATCTCACTATAAAAACTGTACAAACTCATTCGTGACGTCGTAGACCGTGTAAAGTGCCGTAAAAGTGTGACGAAACACCTGAAATAAATCAAGAAAACATTGAAATATATTACGGCAACTGAATGAAAATTATTTTTTACAACAACATCTCCCATAAACACATGATAAAAAAAAAATACTCACAGGTTTAACATTGTGCTTAAACAATACATAACGTAAATTAGCGCTACACTGATAGCCCTGAACGTTGAGTTGTCTCTGAAATAAAAATATCAATTAATCAAATAATTCATCATTAATAACGGAAAAAGAAAAAAACAATAATGACGATGCTTACAAGAGTATGATTTGAAACGAGAAGGAAAACTGAGTTGTTGGATGTATCAAGGAGTGCTAATGAACCATCGTCGGCTTGATAAACGAATTTGTCATGAGTGACCCAAGCGGGTGGTAACCGATTAGGTGATAGGTCTTCTCGAAGGCACTCTTCCAACGTTAGACGTTTTCCACTCCAATACAAAAGCTCATCGACATAACTGTCAGTTGGACAAATAAACGGTATCATTAAAAAAATCATCAGTTTTTGCCATGAAATTTTTGAAACATCGAAATTAACAAAATGACATATTTCAAATTGAAAATTGCATTCAGTTATCGGTAATATTGATTATTTAGAGAATACAAATCAAGTAATCATTTTAAATTGTAAAAAATTGAAACATTCTGTCGCTGGTATTGATCCCCAGTAGAAACGAAAAAGAAAACACGAGTATAGAATAATTGAGATTGTTTTTTATTGAGGAATTTAATGGAAAAATGTTGCTCTAACCCAACCGACTTTTTATAACGTTTTATAATATTTAATAAAATTTATAAAATATCCAACTAAAAAATTTATACAATTTTGAACGAAAAAAAAAAAAATGTATAAAATAAATTATTCTACAGAATTAAAATTTTTTTTCTAATTCTCAATATAAATTAATAAAAAAAAAAGATACTTCTCAGTCGGACAGTCAATAATAGTCATCCGGGTTTTTTTTTTTTTAATTTTTTAAAAATAATTCCGCCGTCTTTTAGTCATATATTTTTTCCTATAAATATACTCACATCCCGAGCACACTTAAAAATTCATGAATACAAATATTATTATTTTTTTCCAACAAAAAAAAATAAAAACACGTTGATACAAGTCATTACTGTTGTCAAGTGGTGAAATACCTCACCACTTTATACAAGAATAAAAATGTAGAATAAAAAACATTATTAAATCTCACCCAAGCAGATAAATAGCAGTAACAATTCCAGCAATAACAGCTCCAATAACTAGTAAGGAAAATATGATGCTTCTCCAATTATGTCCACCCTCATTGTACAGATCCTTCAAAGAAAAAAAAAAAAAAAACGAAAAAAATGTCACACCTAAGCTGAATAAATAGTGGAGAAAATAAATAGAAGCATAAGTGGATAAATTACGTCTTTAATCTCGTCCTTGGTGCGAGGATCAGCAACCTGGACGGTCTCGTCGGGAGGCAGCCGCCAGGAGTTTCTCTCGACGCTAACGCTGGCGTTCATATCGGGTCACTCCGCCACCCTCTGCAGCCACTCGTCGCTGCCTTTTCACATATGACGATAGCCTCCAGCTTAGAGCAGATGCGCTTACCAGTTTCTAAAATTAATAAAACAAAAATTCCCACAAATCAAAAAATCGTTTGAAATTTATTTCGATTACATTGAATAATATACTATACATATATTTTTCAAATATTCTAGTTCAAGCCCTAGAAAATAAATTCCAAGACAAAGTTAGAACCTGAATCATCACGCGACACGAGTATCTAAAACTAAAATAGATGCTGTAGGTATATACTTATGTACAACGAATAAACGTCGTCGGTCCACCTTGCACAATACATGCAGATACATAGACAGTTATGCATAGACTGCACAAAAGTGTGACAGGATCATAAATTGTCGAAGCTACGAACGACAACAGGTGCGAGCTAGAAATGCAAATCGATCTCTCATCCTCCAGATGAGATAGGATTTAAATAAGAAAATTAAACCACAAAACAAATTTAACAATAATTAAACACCGAGAGAGAGAGAGAGAGAGAAAAAAAAAATACACACACAATAACGAAGAAGAAAAAACTTCATCAAGATTTAAATTTATATCCCTTCATGAAAATTCCCGAGCTTGGAATTCCTCATTTTTTTTTTCTTCCCTTTTTTTTTTTTTTTTAATTAACTCTTATTCCCTTCAAGCAGATCCTCAGCTGGGAAAATTCACAGAATTATCTATTCACTCTAGAATATATATATACGTAGATCCGAATAGTTGGAATGATAAAAGGCTTCTAGGGTCTTCATTTAAGCCTTAATAAATTTAAGTAGATATATAGGACTACAGATTTAGCGAGAGGAAAAGGGACCAGTGTGTCATATCAGTATATAAATAAATAATAATGCGCCCGTGACGACAGAGTAAGAGTGTGGGACAATAGCACCGGTGAATTTCATAGGCCGGGGTGATAACGCTCCTCTAAGTTAGTTATCACCCCAACAGGAGATGGAGAAACTATGTAAATTGCAGCTGAGTGGGATGGGGACTCTGAAATCGTCCACCAAGTGGAGTTGAAAGAACACTATCCACTCGCATTCAAGTATAATAAGCCTCGTGTGCATTAAATTTACCCAAAAAAACCTTTTAAAACAAAAAAAAAAAGCCGAGAAATTATTTCTCTGACTATTCGCTCAATAAAAAAAAAAATCCATTCATTTCACAAAGTGAAACTGACTGAATATATTTGATTAAAAAATAAAAATTAATGCTGACGTAAATCCTTTGACGAGATTTTCATGAATAAAAAAGAAAAGGCATAGAGACAATGCCAGGGAAAAATGCGCCAGCAAAAAGGACTGTATAATGAGCGAGAGCTGATAGAACGAATGATTGGCCGAGTATGTGCTTACATTTTTTCCAACAGCAACGACAGCCAAAGTTTAGCCTGTGACGAGACTGGAGACGGGCGCAGTGATCCTGGGGGAATCGAGGCAAGCTCGCCCGGGCGGCATGACTTCCTCCTTCTTCCCAATTCCACCCTGCTGTATTACTTTTACAATTTCCTTATATCTATCTCACACTGAACCAATAAAAAAAATATTACAAGACACTGTAGTGATCACATTGCGAGCGATGGCAACAATAATCACACGGCAAACTGCCCATAAAAAGCTCACACACAAATCCTATCATTTATCACAAATACGAGAGAAAAAAAAAATCACAAAATCACCAACGAAAACATTGTGTGTTTTTGAATGATGAATGAAAAATCAGATGTCTTGTGTATGATGATAGTATTATTTCGTGGCACGCGACAATAATTTGACGATGAAAACTTGTGTGTTTGTGTGATGGTTTGTGCAGGGGAAGATGGAAAAGCCGATCGAATCAGACGATGACAGGACACACAACACGATTGCCCGGCCACTGCGCCGACACTGAGGCTTCTAACGCCGCAGCCTCGGCCTCCTGGTGGCGGTGGTGGTGGTGCTGCTGCTGCTGGTGCTGCTGATATATCCCCCCGTTTCTCGCCGCGTCTCTTCTGCGCGCGTCCTCTGTTCCACGACAGAGTCTTACTCACTCTTACGACGTGAATCCCGCGCGCGTTTCTCTGCCTTCCACCAGCCGCACCATAACTCTGTCCATCTCGCTCCAACCTCTCTATTCGCATTTGTCCGCGTTATGTATTCGCGCGCCCGCCTCTCACCCCGTGCCACAATCTCTCTGCCATTTTTCCCGTCCTATGCTTTTCCCTTCCTGTTCTCAGCTCCCACCGCTTGCGTAGGGCCTTTTATTCATCTCTCATCTCACGACATTTCTCCGCACACACTGCCTCTATACTTCTCTCTCTCTCACACAAATCCGTGCGTTTTTTTTTTATTTCATTTTTTTCTTCTATTTTGTATCCAATGCGGTGTGTGTCTGTTGGCGACGACATCAAAACCAAGCTTCTCTCCTGTTCCTAAACGATCTATCTATCTCTCGACACAAACCTCTTCCTCCTGTCTTCCTAACCTCAATTTGTTTGTGTGCTCGAGCGAAAATATGTCTTTTAAATTATCGACGATTGTATTTCGTTATTTCTTTTATCCCCCGCTTGCACACAATTTATTTACCATTCAAATGGATTTTTTTTTTCCCCGTTCTTTATTTATTGGAAATAAGTATTGATGGCTACGAATTTTAATATGCACACTTGGATTTTAGGAAGAAATCTGAGGTTTTATTGAGAAATAAATAAAGAAAAAGGTATGACGAAAAAGTTCAGGGTCGTGTTTGATGGTATATGCAAAGGAGATTTGCTCGTCACGCTCTTGCCTGACTTGTTCCATACGATTTCGATCCTTATCGTCGTTGAACAATTCCTTTTAGAAATATGCAGAGCGAATAAAGTAACATTATAGTATGGTACATATGCCTATATGTTATCATCTGACATTTGTGATGCCGTGAATTTTCTTCCGCCGACAGCTTGGGTCAAGGTTGCGATAGTAGTGTGCATGGGTATGCACTGCAGAAGGAAGAGATTAATAGGACTTTAGTTCTTTTAGAATTTAAGGGCTTTTGTTGAGGCGAGCGAGATTAATTCAAGGATAACAATTGCGTGCTCGCTGGCTGTTGAGAGATGTCTGACTTGCTTGACTTGTTCTACTTGCCGCTTACTACCTACTGCTGTACAGATATACAGTGTGTCTGCGCGCTCTGCTGTTGTTTGCTCCCATGGCTAGATGCAAATATCGAAAATTCATCTGTGTATATATGCACAAACCCTTGTACTAGTCGCGACCATCACGATCAACCGTCACGTAATTGGCTCGACACTCGTTTAATTCCATTGCTAATAAATTTATTGGAATTGTAAATGTGCAGATATTAACCAGTATATGGGCTTGTTTAAATTCCGATATTGATATAACTGTATATTAAACTGTTTTTAACCCCGTATATTTTCAAGTATTTTTTAATTAATATTTTCTCTCAGTCACGCGAATTTTACGATATGATTTTTTTTTTTTGGAGGAAAAATCGGTTCATTGTGTTTTATATTCGGTTTTAATGGATTTTTTTAGGAGTTTTAAATTGAAAACATGAACAATAAAATGGCCTATAATGAGATATACATCACGGGGAATTTTTTTAAAAAAATTTTATAACCAAGATAGAAGATGATATAAATGGGAAATTGTTTTTTTTATCAAGTAATATTTTTATAGTGGGTTAGTTGGGAAGAAAAAAAATATTTTTAATTATATTTTGCACTTTTTATAAGGTTTACTTTACAAATATGTATATTTATAACATTGGCCGGTGTTTAAAGTGCGGTTACTAAGCTCGGAAATCGATTTTTATGTATATGTGAATTACTTCCTTTGTATATTGCCAATTTAATGAAATACACGTGATGAACGTAAAAATAGTATTTCGTTAACTTTTTCTAGTCAATCTGAAGAAATTTATCAAAATACATTCCCGGAAATAAGTAGTATTTCTGGAATAAATACAAATGAAAATTTTTTGGAATAACGATCATCATAAAAGTACCAACAGAATTAACGTCTTGGAATTTTTTTCTACCTCATTAAAAATTATTATCCTTTTTTTTCGTACATTAAAAAATGAAAAAAAGAAGAAATGATTGTTCCCGATGTTTTTCTGATTAATCAAATGAATAAATATACTTGCATAAGGAAAATGTTTTCAACCGAATTTGGAAAACAAAAAAAAAATGCCATTTTCCGGTTTCGCTTGATTTTAATGAACTTGACAATTCAGCAATGCTTATGCTATACCAGATAAACGTCCCACTCGACGAGCATTGTCCAATAACGCATTCAAATAATCGTTAAAAAAAAAAAAAAAACAAAACAAATTCCCTGCTTTCTATTGAGAAGGAATTTTTTGTACGAGCAATAAAACTAATGAAACCGCGAACACAGATTATCTCTGCACAACAAAAAAAAAAAAAGAATAGTACTTATCAATTCATTGCTATATTTATCAACATATTTATACAGCCAATAAATTAACCGCTGTGCGATCGACATGAAAATAAGAAATATTTAAATCGGAAAATTTTCACGATTTTTATTAACAAAAAAAATCTCATTCACTTCATGTTTTCAATTATTTAATAATATAAAAAAAATCAAAAGAAAAAAAAACCGACATCGCCATTTAATATTAATTATTTTATCAGAGTGTAGAGAAAAATTCACATTCTCATAATTCTCATTTGATTCTACTTAATATCTAGCAATAATTAATAGATTTATGACTTAATTATTTAATTAATTAATTAATTAATTAATTAATCAGATAGTAAATAATTAAATTGATAATAGAATAATTGGTATATATATGTATATGCATACCATGCAACGAAAAAAAAAAATTAATCAATAACTTAATCATTCAATTGTCATGAAGTCAAGAACAATTGTTGCAAACGTTGCACTGTTGTACGATCCAATGTACACAAATCAAAATCAAATGTTTTTCTCGTAATTTCATATTGTCCAGTGGCGGCAATAACTTGTACAACTTTTTGCAACTCATGATTATCCTGCAGTGTCATGATTTTTTGTTGTAAATCCTTCAACTGTGATACATAATCATCCGAGAATACAAGATGTTCATCACTCTCTGATTCAACTAAAATACTGTTGGTTGAATCCGGGGCAATTTGTTCACTTTCCGTTTCAAAGTCTTGTTGGGGCTTTGCGTCAACATCCATGACCTCGGGCGGTTCATTGGTTGTGTAGCAGGAAAGTGACTCAACGATGACGGGCGATTGACTGGAGGAAACGGGCTCTAGAGGTGGAGAAAATCCAGATTCTTTCAGCCGCTTTACGGCAATTTCATCGTCAGTTCCCTTGCTGTCACTGCGCCGCTTGCGTTTTTTCCCATCGCGCTCTTCGCCACCACGAATCAGCTTTGACTTGTCTTTCCGCACTTTTTCCGGCCTCTCGCGCTTCACAGGCTCAGATGCTGCAGGAGACAGTGGCCTCGACAAACGGCTGTCAACAGCTATACTCCTTGAGGCCTCGTGCTCCACTTTACACTGCACGTCTTGCTGCTGTTGCTGTTGCTGTTGTTGTTGTTGCTGTTGTTGTTGTTGTTGTTGTTGTTGTTGTAGCTGCTGTTGTTGTTGTTGTTGTTGCTGTTGTGGCTGCTGTGATGGTTGCTGCTGCTGTTGCTGCTGCTGCAGCTGCGGTGGCGGCTTGATGTCCTCCTCGTCCCCGGAATTCGCTGAATCACTGCTATCACGATAATTTCCTTGAGATGCCGACGCATTCGCGGATGCGGAAATGCTGCCATAGCTGGTATTTGAATCCTTCTCATAATTATTTTTCTGCTTATCACGCTTGTCGCGTTTATCTCGCTCTCGACTGTCATCCAAGCGCTCCTTCTTCTCCTTCTTTTTGTGCTTGTGCTTCTGTCGATCTTTTTCCGATCGAGAATCTTTGACAATTTTTTCCTCAGGTTTTTCCGAACGATTTTTCGAATTGTTACGTTCACTCGTGTCTTTCGACAATTTGGGCGATTTTTTACCGTCTTTCGATGCCTTAACGACATCCTGTGATTTTTCCTTGTCAGATTTATCATGTTTGTCTAATTTTTCTATGCTCTTCTTATCGATAGTTTTTATTTCCTTGACTTTATCACGATCTTTATCACGTATTCTGTCCTTTTTATCGATATTCTTGTCGTCCTTGTGTTTCTTTCTCTTTTTGTCCGTTCTAATATCGTCTGAAATGGTTTTCGAGCTCTCTTTTGTTTTATCTTTGTCCTTGTCCTTCTCTTTATCAGGCAATACTTTTTTGTGATCTTTTTCACGTATCTTTGGTGATGTAGATTTTTGATGGCTATCCACCGGACATACTGACTTTTTTTGCGATACTGGAGACACAGGACGCTTAGCTGTTGGACTCTGGTGGCTTGATTTTACAATTGGGCTCAATGGCCGTTTAGATTTATCACGTGAACGTTCCTTTTCTTTAGATGACTCTTTTTCTTTTTTCTCTTTTTTTTCTTCACTATTTTTCTCACGTTTACTGTCTTTATGCACACTGCTATGCTTAGTTTTTGACAATTTCTCGGATTTTTCAATCTTATCCGACGTTACTTTTTGATACGAACTTTTTTCATTACCACTTTTTTTATTATCTGATGATACCTTTATCGGATCACGAAATAAATCATCGTAATTGATATTTTTATCACTTGATCGATGTTTTTTGGTATCACTACCACTTAATTTTGGCTTTCCAACCATTGGAACTGCCAATTTCGTCTCACTCTTGTCATGACCCTCCTTCGGATTTGATATAGCAACCTGAAAAAATTATTTATTTGAATATTATTTATAGGAAAAAAAAATTTTATAATATTATCTACATGATTTATGAGTACTTACACCACCGCCTTTGAGTAATTTTCGTCGAAAATCATCGCAGGGATTGACAAACACCTCGGAATGTCGCATAATATTGTTGAAAGGTGGTCCACTTTGTTGCAAATGCAGATCATATTTAAATTGAATTCTTTTTGGTTCATCTTTATTTTTAAGAAAAATTGAAATAGGTATTTCAAAACCAGCGTAACCCGACTCTTTAACAACATACGGTGGATCCTTGATAACACGTTTTGGTTTTGGAAAATCTAAGTGCAATTGAAAAACCACTGAAATCAACAATTAAGTACAATAAATACAAAAAAATTACACCTCAACGCTCTTATCTATCAATACTCTTTGTCTAAAAATAGAACAAACCTTTCTCGACATAGTGACTTATATCTGCGTTATCAACACCTCGAACAAATACCTCCCAATCGTGAGTATAACCTTCTGGAGTTGTTCGTACTCGTAAAACCGATACATGCCCGCATTCCAAGTTGATTTTAATGGCCATGCTGAACTGTCAATAATATTTATACAATGAGAATAATCAAATAATAATCTAATGAAATTTTATCGATTATAAGAAAAATACCTTTTATTTATCAGTAATCTAAATGAACGTCTAAGAATAAATATTGATGTTGTTCAATTGACCACTGGATTATCGTAGAAAATTGTCCCAATTCTTGCTTCATTTCAGGCTCGTTATAATGTGATGATCGAGATTCAATTTCCTCGGAACCAACACACTTATGCCTAGAATTGTATACTCTATAGTAGCGAAAAAAAAAAAATCTAGCGGCTACACACTCACGATAAACAAATAGATTGAAAATATCACAGAACTGCGGTGACTTGTAAGTATACGAGTATGATGATAGAATAGGTATAAAAGACTAATTATTAACGCTGTGTTTGTTTAACGGTGTATATCGCACAATTTCATATCAATAACTCGTACACATTCTCGCGTTATTCCATGAATAGTACAAAATACGAATACACGAATGGCTGCGTATATTGATATATGGCTGCCTTCGCATGAAATCAAAATGGTGTCTTTTCATTAAAAAATGTATTAATAAAAACACATACACACACACACACACACACACACACACACACACATTTTATAATTACAATTCAGCTATGTTCACGGCATTTCCGGTTGAAAAAAAAAACATCATGGCGAATTTTCATCATTGGCTGAATAAAAGTGGGGGCGGGATGATGATGGAAGCTTCATCGATTGCCAACTTGACACGACAAAATTTTTTTTGAGTAAAAAGTGTTTTTTCCATATTAGTTATTATTATTTTATAATAGTAATAAAATAATTTATTCTAAAAATATCATGAGATATCAATAATGATATTTTTTTTTGTAAAAATGATAGTAATGACATCGGTAATAATTTACTTGTACCTCGGCAACACTGTAGAACATTGATATCGAGCTTGAGGGTCTTTTCAATAACGCTCACTCAGATTTTTATTGTAGTTTTTGCAATCCCATAATCTAAAAATAAAAACCTCAAAGATACTTGAAATTAATTTGATTTGATTATTAAAATTTTTTTGAGCTGTAGGTCTTTTAATTCTTTTGAGAGTGAATTTGTTGATGGATTTAAACTGTTCGCGCGTAGCTGATGACGTATTAGCAACGTTGCCACTGTTTGCAAAACGGAATAGTGTCATCACGTGTTTTTATTACTTTACTCGAAAATATCTCCCGTTCCATCAGATAAAATCATTAAAAAAATTTTCTACATACTTTTTTATTCATCAAACTACAATATCCGCATTATTTTATCTAAATATCCTCGATAAAAGTATTTTTTTTCCTCCGTCAGTCAATAACACATATACACACACCGCGCGCGCAGTCAGTCCCTTGTCCTAAAAATTTATTTCTGCATTTAGAGGGACAGAAAAAAATAATTCTAAATTTTATTTTTTTCAAGTGGTGAAGGACATTGTGAAATTATTTATGTAAAATTTTTTTTATCAATTTATGTTTACTTTGGGCCAACGCCAACCTTAAGCTATAAGGCCAAGTTTTCAATGTAAGCGACAGTTGCCGGCTTCCATCTTGGATTATGTATCTTCGTTTTGAGAAGCCGGGTGCTCGTAAAATATTCGAGTTACGTGGATTGAGCATTTTAAGTAATCTCATTTTAATTTAGCTCGGCTTTCTCCTTCAATTATCCACGTAATCAATTATAATTTCACCAAGATTCTCACTCGATATGCGTCAGGTAAGAGATTTTTTTATTACTCCTGGCTGATTGCACACTATAGCCACCAAGAACCATAGAATGTGTGATTTTTCATTTTTACTAATGTGGGTGTAGTCGTATAAATGGACACTAATACTGTTTAGAATTTTTTTTTCCTCCTTTTCACTCCCAATCTACAATTATTTATTTCTTCAAATAATTAATAAAATATTTATTTATTATAGACGAATGAATAATCATTGGAAGTTGTATGTATATATTGAAATATAGTCTCTATAGCACTGCTCTCGGGTGATGGTTCACAATAAGGTTAGAATTCCCTCAATATACTTTTACATCAAGTTCTGTACACTATGTCTATCCAAAATTTCCACGTAAACCTTGAGCTGGCATATTTTTAAACCCCAAAAAAACTTCAATATTGATTTAATATATTTAATAAATCACCTCTACTTTGGACTATATATTTTATCATGATTTTTTTGTCTCTTTTTTTTTCCAGGATTGATACATCAACTACATGCTAGTCGCTCGGTGAGGAAGTATGCTGGCGTAGATGGTAGTTGTATGCGTCCTATTAACCGACGAAAAGAAAGTCCATTGATTAATAGTGTAAACAATATTAGTAATATCTCTTCTGACAATTACGGGAGAATGGCATTACCAAGTAGAGCACGCGTATACGCGGACGTGAATTCACACAAACCACGAGAGTATTGGGACTATGAGTCTTATGTAGTTGATTGGGGGTAAGTGAAACCACAAGTCAAAAAATACATACACAAAAAAAATTTTTTAATCATTTGAAACTCGTAACGATTAAAAAAAAATTTTTTTATCGTTTCTGAATATATGTTTAATTCGTAGACAACAAGATGATTACCAATTAGTGCGAAAGCTAGGCAGAGGAAAGTACAGTGAAGTGTTTGAAGCAATTAATGTGACAAACAATGAGAAATGCGTGGTAAAAATACTGAAACCTGTGAAGAAGAAGAAAATTAAACGTGAAATCAAAATTTTGGAAAATTTGAGAGGTGGAACCAACATTATAACACTCCAAGCTGTTGTTAAAGATCCTGTCTCGAGAACACCAGCTCTGATATTTGAATATGTCAATAATACAGACTTTAAGCAACTCTATCAAACCCTCACGGATTATGACATACGATACTACCTCTATGAGCTTCTGAAAGTGTGTGAAAAAATTTTTTTCCTTTACAATTTCCATTTATAAACTAAGTCGATATTTAATCATAAATTGATTCACAGGCTTTGGACTACTGTCACAGCATGGGAATTATGCATAGAGATGTTAAACCGCACAATGTTATGATTGACCATGACAATCGCAAGTTACGCTTAATTGACTGGGGACTAGCTGAATTTTATCATCCCGGCCAGGAGTACAATGTTCGCGTGGCATCGCGATATTTTAAAGGACCCGAGTTGCTCGTTGACTATCAGATGTACGACTACTCATTGGACATGTGGTCACTTGGTTGCATGCTTGCAAGCATGATTTTCAGGAAAGAACCGTTCTTCCATGGTCACGATAATTACGATCAACTTGTGAGAATTGCCAAAGTTCTTGGCACTGAAGAACTGCTTGAATATCTTGACAAATATCGCATCGAGCTCGATCCACGCTTTAATGATATTCTTGGACGTCATTCACGCAAACGCTGGGAACGCTTTGTTCACTCGGAAAATCAACATCTTGTTTCACCAGAGAGCATTGATTTTCTCGACAAACTTCTTCGCTATGATCACTATGAAAGGCTAACTGCGCGGGAAGCCATGGATCATCCATATTTTTGTGAGTTTTCTCATATTTTCTATATTTCTCTCGAGATAATTCACGATTGTAATATGCAATTTTTCTTAAAATTCTTCTAGATCCCATAGTAAAAGATCAAGGCCGACTGGCCATGGTTTCGTCATCGCCTACTCCCATGACAGGTTCATTGCCTGTAGGTGAGTAGCAACTCAGGTAATGTCACCATTGTAATATACTTTTTTTTTATCATTATTTTCTGAATCATCCGTAAAATAATCTCACATTATCTCATTGACGTGGCAGAATATATATATATTTCTTTGCAATAAATTTAAAAGTTAAATTGAGTGAAATAAATGGTTTTTAGGTGCCCATAGCGAGACAGTGAAGACATTGCCAGGTTCTGGATCAGTTGGGCAAGAAAATACGAGTGGAGTAGCTGCGGGCATGGGCCTATTAGATGAGCTTTCTTCTATTCAGCCGATACCACAGCTCTCAAAGGTTCAATAAATATAATTAGTCAAAGATGAAACAGAAAGAAAGGAAAATAAAATAAAGCATCCAAACAACTTCACACCTCAAACGTAAACACACATGAGAAAACATATATATATATATATCTCTCAATGACGATGAATTGTAACAGTAACACAAACTACCGATAATTTTCAATTAAATGGCATTCCGGATTATATAAATTCAACAGCAACGATTTTCTTTTTTTTTTTTTTTTTTGCATTATTTAAGAAAGACTGAAATATTTCATCGTATACATATATATATATTTTTCCGATTTTCTTCTTGATTTCCAGATAATAATAAGTTTTTTTGCTTCCGGATATTTTGTAACAGCTATTAGAAAAAGATTTTTTTTTTAAATCATAATTATCCAGTACTTAGAGAGCAATTTCAGACTTTAAGTTGAAGCGCGAAACAAAAAAAAATTCTCACACAGTTTGGATGTAAATTGTATAAGTCCTTTGTACGTCAAACCTAAACTCAATCTTTATATTGTTCCTGTATCTGTTAGTTACATCGATCGTTTTTATTTTATTTTATTTTTCTGTCCGATTATAGTTGATAATGCAGTTTGTTGTCTGAAGACAACTGACCAAGAAAAAAAAAACACGTATACAGTTAAATAAATATCAAAGAAGAAAACATGAAAAAAAAATCACTTGCATACACTCTTATCTGTACATGTATAACTGAAAATTATAGTAAATTTGGTTTAGCATGTTTATAATTAATTATAAATCAATAAAGATAAAAAGGAAGAAAAGTAAGATCGATTCCTCACTTGTATTGGAACATGTATGAAAACGAAAAAGAAAAAAAAAATCTAATCAGTAAATGTTATAGCCAATAATTTATCATAACTAATATACAATTTTATTACATTGCTTAATTAATTCCTGTTTATTGGATTAATTGAATAACAAACTTTTACTTTTTTTTTTATTGTTGAATTATATAAATAACTTGTGATTTGGAATATACGACAATTTTAGTCTTATTCAGGCCTTTTTTTCATGGAGCAAATGACACTTATTCATTATTTGTATTATTATGAATCAATACTGTACATATTTGCATTAATGCAGACTTGTGCACATTTTTGGAGAGAAAACAAATCTTGTATATTTATCCAAGATTCTATCTTCATTACATTGCGCTGATACAAAAAACAAAAAAATGAATAAGTACCAATTAAATATTTATATTTTATTATTCACCTAAAATTCACAAGTCTTAAAGTTCTTCATGAGCCTCATCGTCGCTAGTATCAGTAGGAGGCAGTGAGCTATCATCAACCGGAGCTTCGACTTTTTCTGCGTCCTCTTCCTGGCCTTCACTTGCCTCATCAGATTTCTCAAGAATAATTGGCTCCTCATCGACCGGAACTTCAGATGAATCGGAAGTATTTGGTTTGGCCGACGATTCGTCAACCTTTTCACTCGTTGCGTTCGCCTCCACTTTAGGCTTACGAATTTTCGCCTTGGTAATCAAATACTTTACCTCACGATCCAACAGACTCATTTTATGCAGGATATCTTTAACCTTGTGCTGCACCGGCTCATTCAGAGCTGTAGTTTGTGTCACTTGAACGACAGTTTCATGATATTCCTGCAAGAAAAAAATTAATATAAGATCCTTTTTGCAAGAAAATTTAAGACGGTAAAAAATGTTTTCCGAATTTCTCCGGCTCGAGAAGCGTTTTTAATCGATTAGATATTTTTTTTAACACTGTAAAATATTTGTTTTTTCATCTTACGTGTGTATCGTTGATGTATCTTTCTAGACTGTCGACCTCTACGACCGTAAAAATGCCGTCAGTTTCGTTGACACTCTTAATCTCACTCAAAAATACGCGACTGGCATTTATCATTGATGCCATTTGAGCAAGCACTTCTGGACGATCTCGGTGCTCTCGGACACGTTCAAACAGAGGATCACTTAATTTTCTCAATTCACCCAACTTCTTTTCATACACTTCCTGCGTCTCATCGATACCGTCATCATAAAGCCATTCAGATACCTTCTGGCACTCTTCAACAATTTTTTCAATCTCATTTTTCTGAGCTGCGTTGATAAATTCATCACTGGACATGTATTCTTGGGCGTTAATTGCGAATGATTCCAAATTGTTGAAGGCCATTTCACGGTTGGCTTTGTCCACGTCGCGTTTGTGAAGCGCTCGAATCCTATTATTCAAGTGCAATAATTGTTGATTTAGTGAATTATTTTCAATTATTGACGTGTACTTACTTTTCACGTGACGCAACAAATTTTGCGCCAGACAGTACTTGAGGGCCAAATTTTATTTCATGTGTTTCAATTGGAATTTTTATTGTCGTCACGGTGATTTTTTTATCGGATTTATCGGTCTCATTTTGATTCAATGGCTTGGGCTCTTGAGTAGATTTACTGTCCGATTCATTGCTTGATTTTTCCGCGGTTGTCTGATTTTCCGCCGGGTTTTCAGGGTCCTCGGTGACAGGTTTTGTGTCCTCTTTCGGAAGCTCCTCAGTTTTTTCTACAGTTTCCGACTCACTAGATCCTGAAAAATATAAAAAATCATTCGCCAGACTAAAGAAAACAATGCATTCATGTGTTTCTTTATAAATTTTTCGCCATCGAACCTGAAAATAATTGACTTAATTTGGAGCCTATCTTAGACAGAGTACCCTCATCTTTTGTGTCAGTAGACACAGTTTTTTCAGCAATTAATTCCACATTTGTTCGATGCAGAAGTCCACTTTTATCCATGTCAAAGTGAGCTTTGATTCCTTTAGGCTCTGCTCCGTCCTCTGCAACTTTGTCCAGTGCTTCAGCAACTCCTCTTACCTCAACTACTGATAAATTCAAATTTCCAATTGCCCTGTAAAAAATATTATTCTTAGTTTTATTGTTTTCTTTGGTTTTCACACGAAAATTACTTACTCAATTTCATTCACTGGCAGATAATCAAGATCAGCATAATTTACACCAAAAGAAAAATCACTTTTACGCTTGTTAAATGTGATAACTTTTTTCTGAGGATAGGAATTCATTTTGCCAAATAATTGACGAACCTAAACGAATAAAAAAAAAATTATTTCAAATGTTTAATATTGAGATGAAAAAAAATATTTTTTAAATTACTTGCCTGTTTCGATTTATCTCCGGTTGATTTTTCAAAAACAGTTTGTACAGGAAATAGTACAGCATCTTTAGTAACAAATTTCTGTACTTTAAATCCTACACTCAAATCTGCCGCTTTGTATACAGCTCCTAGAACAGCAGCTTCATCGGCATTTAAGCATTTTGACGGTTCTGTTCCTACGTATTTGGTTAGCAAGTCATTTACAATGGGCATTCGAGTTTTAGCACCAAAAAAGACGACTTTTGAGATTTGATCAAGTGTCAAACCTGAAAAAAAAAAACTTTCTATTAATTTAATTTTCGTAAATTAAAAGCAATTAATAACTTACCTGACGATACCAATGCCATTTCAATAGGTTTTGTCAGTCGTTCCAACACTTCGGACGACAATTCAATCAATGTTTCTCTCGTAACACGAAGCTTAAAATTTTCATTATCTAGTAAATTTTCAATCTGTGCAGTACACTCCATATTAGCACTCAATATATTCTTAACACGTGCAGCCTCTTTAAATAATTTTGCCATAGATCGGGCATTTTTAAAGACTGAATTTGCGGTAGTTTTAATTTTTTCAAACTCTTTAGCCATATAATTTTGTAAACGAACTTGAATTTCCAAGCCACCAAGTGTTCGATCATATCCAACACCGACGACATTCAATTGCGGATTTACATCACCGTGATTCTTTTCATTAGGTTTTATATTGTGATACTTGACAATCGACGCGGTGGTGGAGCTTGCGCCCATGTCATAAAACAAAATGTGAGCAGTATCATTAATTTCATTTCGCCGGAAAATTCCATGGTACAATGCAATAGCTGTATAATCATTTATAAGCTGTAAAACGTTAAGATCGATGAGTTCAGCAGCTGCCATAACAGCTCGTCGTTCGGCTTGATTAAAAAATCCAGGCACAATTATTACAGCCTCTTTAATTGTATGATTGGCCGAAATTTCCGCGTATTCTCGAGCCTTCTGCAGCATCTGGGCAAGCAATTCTTCCGGTGAAAATAGTGTACCATCGCTCATACGGAAATTAATTGTATTTCTCTCGTCATCCGCGATAATATCGTGATGGGGAAATCTTTTTTTGTACAAATCCACCATGGGATTATCTATAGATTTTCCAAGTAAATCGACAAAATATGAAAAACAATTTTGTGGCATTTTTAGACAAATTGACTGAGCATCTTCGCCAAATAATCGATTATTATCGCGAAATGCCACGCTCATATGTGTTTTTCTCTTGGATTCCTTGTTCAGAGCAATTTCCATAGGTACACCAGGCTATAATTAAAATTTTAAATTGATTATGGGATAAAAATATTGCAGAAAATAAATAATTCTGTTCAACTTACCGAAACTATTGCAGCCTTCATCCACTCACTGCCTATATCGACACTCATAACAGCCGCAGCATCAGTTGATGCGATAAAAAAAGCAATTGCAAACAATATGCCAAATATCCCGGTCATTTTTATGTTGGTCATAATTGTCCTTGCTCCCATCATATAACAATAATAAGAAATTTTAATAACTTGCTGTGTAGGTACTGTGTCAATTTTTGATTGACTTAAATTCGAGGTAGAGTATAATTTAATGCGTTAAAAATTTAATTAAACGTTTGAAATTATTTTAAATTGTATTTAAAAATGCATAAGTCATTTACACGTGTTCTACAACACACGACAGCTCACCTGCAAACACATTTGCCACAAAATAGATCTAAACTGCGTCCACACAAGAGACGTGTGTGCCGGCAACACGAACTGCCTTTTCGTATCACTGTGTGGCAAAATTTTATTGGTTCAATACTGCTGACACTGCGGATATTGTTAGACTATTGGTCCGCGTTGTCCAATCAAATTTTTCGACATCATTATTTCATTTATAGCCACGTTATATCAAATGAAATTTGATTAGAAAAAAAATTTTTTTTCCATAGGTATCATCAAATGCTCATTTATATTTTTATAATTCATATATAAATCTTGAGAAAAAACAAATTTTTATTAGGTCATTGATAGCGCGATATGGTAATGGCGAGAATCATAAAAAATTGACATCCCGGATATTCTGGATTGTTCGGTATTACCGACTGTAGACGTATCCGCGTAACACCCGTGAATTATTCAAAAAAAAAAAAAAACTCATGTCTCTCTCCCGACCATAGTAACAGAAACAATCAATTTATTATTTTTGAGTAGAAAGAATGATTTTTAATTGAATTTTTCCAAGTAATTAATTGGCGAAATAATGGTAGATATTTTTTTAAACACCACTGAATATTAAAAAAAAATCAAAGCAGCGGCATGGCATGGCGCTCTTTGATTGGCTGAAACAGACACAGAAACTGTTCCGGCAGATGACGTTGCTGCAAAATTTTGCAGTTTGCCAAAATTACGCGACTGCAGTCACCACTATATAGTCAGTAATAATAATTATAATAATTGGTACACTACCACCACAAACCACGCTGCAATTTTTTATTATAAAAAACCATCTGGATATTGGTTTGCACCCGGTAAGTAACATGTAACATTGCATCACTCGATTATTGCAAAGTAAATGTTAATGTCAATAATCATTGTTGAATTTCTCTACTGAGTTACATTTAGATTTATTAGAACTCATATCCTAAATTTTTTTTAATCGATAAAGATTCAAAGGATTCATCAAATATCAAATTTTTTATAATAAAAAAAAATTAATAAATCGCTTCATCTTTCCTCGACAGAATAAAACAAAATGCCTGGCGGAGATTCTGAACCAATACCACAAGGTACGTAGGTTAATTTTACATTGAAACTTGTGTTAATAAGAAAAAAAATTCATTAAAATTTTTTTCTAGGTGGTATTTACACTTCGGAGAGAAATGGAAGTGATGACGCCGGTGATGGCACCGAAGTCAAACCATTTAAAACAATTCTCCAGGCAATGAGACACGCTGGAAAAGAACCATTTCCAACAATCTATCAAGACTCAAAAGATCCAAGTGCAAAATACGAGCCGGCAGCGAAATCTCAGCTGAAGAAAGTGCAAAAAATTTTTGCACGTGAGCAAATAAAAAATGATGAGAAAAAGAAAAAATTATTAGAAGACGATGAAAAACGTGCAAAGAACTTGGAGGAGGCAAAAAACATTGTCATCGAGGAGGACAAATCTTTGCCAAAGGCTACTACCCTTAAAATAAAGCAAACAGCAAACTACCGAGACCAGCGAGTCACGATTTTTGGCTGGGTGCACCGTCTACGACGTCAGGGAAAGTCCCTGATGTTTATAACATTGCGCGATGGCACGGGATTTTTGCAGTGCGTGCTTAACGACAAGCTCTGTCAAGTCTACGACGCTCTAATCCTCAATACCGAGGCATCTGTGGAGTTGTCCGGAATTTTGAAGACAGTTCCGGAGGGAAAAACGGCTCCAGGAGGTCACGAATTGATCGTAGACTACTGGAAACTGATTGGGAATGCTCCTCCCGGCGGAGCCGACTCAATTCTCAACGAGGAGGCTCATCCCGACGTTCAACTGGACAACCGCCACATCATGATTCGCGGTGAAAACACTTCAAAAGTGCTATTAATGCGCTCTGTATTGCTGCAGGCATTCCGCGAGCACTATCAATCGCGAGATTACGCAGAGGTCACCCCACCAACTCTCGTTCAAACTCAAGTTGAGGGTGGCTCCACGTTATTCAAGCTAAACTACTTTGGCGAGGAGGCATTCCTCACACAGAGCTCTCAGCTCTACTTAGAAACGTGTATCCCAGCAATGGGCGACGTTTACTGCATTGCTCAATCCTACAGAGCCGAGCAGTCGCGCACACGTCGACACTTGGCCGAGTACAGTCACGTAGAGGCCGAGTGTCCCTTCATTTCGTTTGATGACCTCCTCAATCGCCTGGAGGACCTCATTTGCGACGTTGTCGATCGCGTATTGAAGTCACCCTATGGCCACATTGTCAAAGAGCTGAACCCCAACTTCACGGTGCCCAAAAAGCCCTTCAAACGAATGAACTACACCGAGGCCATTGAGTATCTCCGTGAAAACAACATCACAAAGGATGACGGAAGCTTCTACGAATTTGGCGAAGTATGAAAAAAATATTATGTTGTAAATTTTAGTGTTGAAAAAATACTTACAACAATTTTTTATACGATTCACAGGATATCCCAGAGATGCCGGAGCGTAGAATGACCGATGCTATCAACGAGCCAATTATGCTGTGTCGCTTTCCGGCCAATATTAAGTCATTTTACATGTCCAAGTGTCCGGAGGACGCGCGACTAACCGAGTCCGTTGATGTGCTGCTTCCGAATGTCGGTGAAATTGTCGGCGGTTCTATGCGTATCTGGGATTACGATGAGCTGCTCGAGGGCTACAAACGGGAGGAAATTGATCCAACAGCTTATTACTGGTACACCGATCAGGTAAATAAATTTATAATTTTATTTTTCTCCCGTACTTCCATTATATCTTAAATTTACCTTGATATTTTTCCACCAGCGAAAATATGGAACGTGTCCTCATGGTGGTTACGGTCTGGGACTCGAGCGATTCCTCTGCTGGCTGCTCAACAGATACCATATCCGGGACACATGTCTCTACCCTCGTTTCTTGGAGCGTTGCAAGCCATAATTGACTCCAAAATGACTACTTACTTAGGAAAAAAAATTGACATTTCCTAGCTTTGCTTGCAATTAACTGAATAAACATACATCTGTCCGCATACGTTTGTTGTCTGTAACACCTTCCTGTTAACACATAAATAATTTGTTTTTTATTAAAAAAAAATAAATTTCATTTAAAACAATAAATTTAAAAAAAATTGGATTGATCTATATGGCTTGTATTTATAATATACAAAATTAATCAATCGAAATTTTTATATTAATTTGTTTTAATTAGCCATTTAAAATAATAATATGAATATTGAGTGATTAATATGGTGTGTACAATACTGTAGAATTCACTGTTCTATGCAATCAACATAGATTTTCATATTAAATGACTTAATATCTTTAATTGAATTAATTTAATAATATATTATGATAACATAACGATTGCGTGTTTTTGGGTTTTTTTTCATCTTATTAAATATTTATATATTTAAATATGTATATATATACGTATATATACACATGCACAGATAATATATATAATTGATATTTTATTATACATATATAAGTCGTCCGGTGTTGTATATGTTTATACTCAATTCAAGATAAATCACTTTGTATAATAATTTAACTAATCACGGAATTTACTTTTTTTATTAATAACGTTTCTTTTTTCTTTTTAATTTAATTTTATTGTGTATTTTATCTATTATTATTAACGAGTCAACGCGAGATTGAGCACAAATGTATGGGCTCACTCAAAAGTTCACAACAATACGCCAAGAAGGATTATTACACATTTATATAAATAGCAACTGGATTTTTTTTTTCTTTTTTTTTGTTTTACGACTTAAAACCATATATATAAGGCTCGAGCTGTATATATTTATGGTAAATAAGTGGTGCTTTTTCTAAAATTCTACAGTAGTTTCTATTTAATAAACAAAATAAATAATGCTCTGTTGTTGCAGTGACTTTACATTGTGACAAATAATAAAGGAACATTGATAACAAATAATATTTAAATATTTTATAATTCAATCGTAAAATAGCAATATATTCTTTTCTTCGTTTTTTTTTTTTTTTTTTTACTAAATAATCCATTTATTTTCTTTGAATAAATATTTATTAATCCAAGTGTGTATTTACTTTCATTATTTATCTATTTAGAGTATGTAGTTTGTTGCTTTTTTTTTTCGTATGCATTTTTCAATAGATATCGCGTTATGCAGATTGTTTAAACGGAATCATTATTTACGACACGACGATAGCAGTCAAATAATCGACTTAATAATGATAAATAATGATATATAAAAGGGTTTATTGGATTTATTGCAAAAGTAAATTTGATAGATTGAAAAAAAATAAATAAATAAATTTCATTTTTTTATCAAGCAGTTGTCAGCGTCAATAAATAAAGGCTTATATTTGGAGCATTTGAAAAAAAATAGAAGCTCTTAGAATAGACTAAATGATTTTTTGAAATTAAAATTTCCACAACATTCTCTGCTATTTGACGAAAAAAAAAAAAAAATGACTTGAAATATTAACATGCGTCTTATGCAATTATTTTTGCTATTTTGTTTCCTTGATCTATTTTGAAATTTACTTAAAATAAAATGAAATGTTATTCAAAGCTTTTACATGTTAATAAAGTGTATGCACAACGCAATCGCGTTCAGGTAATTGGCGAACTTTCATTGAACCATCTGCTCCACATGAAAATAAACGACCTGCCGAGTCCACGTGCAATTGAGTAACTCCCTAAAATTGAAAATTAAAAAAATCAAGTTGATTTAATTACTTTCCAATACTTAAAAATAATAAAAAATCAAGATTTTTTACCTGTCCAATATTTTTAAAGAAACTTGATCGCGGATGTTCGCCAGGAAATGAGTATAATAACGAATGAACTGTTAGTCCCCAAACCTGTAGAAAAAAAATGTGATAATTTATTCCTTAGAATCATTAAAATTATCGTGAAAAATAATTGAAAAATAATTTGTATATTGATATTTTTTTTTTGTTACTTTGATATCTCCATCGCCAGCTCCACTGACGAAAAATTCCTCATGCGGATCCAAAGCCAAGCATTTAATAGCCGATTCATGAGCCTGAAAGCGATGTCTTTGCTGTCGTTGTCTCACATCAAAAATAGTAATATCTCCCTTTTTCCCACCGCTAATTAATAACTGATGTTGTGGCGCTAAAATCACAGAACTTGCGCCCTGATCGTGACAAGTAAATCCCTGAACAAGAGATTTATTTTGCGGAAGTAATGTGTCCCAAAGTGCGACATTTTTTCCCTCAGATCCGTGGCCAGCAGTAGCCACAAGACTGCACGCTCCCAAAAATACAAAATCAGCTGTAACTTTGCTGTGACACTGCGAATTCTATTAAACAAAAAACAAAACAGAAAAAAAAGTCGTAAGAAAAATGGATAAAAATTTTGTTCGAGAATAAAATAATATTGACTAACAAAGAATGGTCGAGCTGTTCCTTCACGACAGGCCACTTGGAATAAACTCAGATGTCCATCCGAATCAGCAACACCAAATTTATTTCCATGCTGCGAAAAATGGACTCGAGTAACTTTGGCAAATGTTCCTGCAGCTCTAGGTGTTGCAACGGCAGTTTGATGGCCCCATTCCCACAAACACACAGATCCATCCTGAGATCCCGTTAAGTCTAAAAAAACATATATTAAATAAAAACAAATTATCAATGTGCGAAAAAAAAAAAAAATGTTTTTATCACTTAAATTCACTTACACAAAGGTAAAAGTGGATGTGCAGATACTCTCCTTATACCATCAATTTTATGCTTCAGGATCTGATACAACAAACAATAATATATTAAGTTAAGTGACGGTAAAATTAATTATTTTACGCCATAAAAATATTTCAAATTCAAAAACAAACAAAAATAACATATTTACATACACATATATAGAGAGATAATTATTTATATAAAATATCACATGGTAATATACAGTTAAAATTAATTTTACAACATTTAAACACAACATGCCTTTAGAAAATGACGTTGATGACTCATGTGTTAGCAAGCTTTATCGATATTATAAATTGTAATTAATGAAAAAAATTTACAGAATTAGTTGAAATTTTTAGCAGATAAAAAAGATATTCGCAGTGTTTAACAAGAGACCCATTTGTCATGCGTAAAAATATAATGTGTAACGTGAACCTAAAGAGAAAAAAAAATTTTTTTATATACATCAATTATGTGCGAAATAATGAAAAATATTAAATTAGTAATTCCGTTAAATGTATGTGTACTATATAACAAAATTGTTTCGATGGAGAGTATAATGAAGGTGCAAATTGTTGCATATAATTATCTCTCTTTGATTAAACTTTGTCTTACGACGTGTAAATACGATGATGATTTATGATGATGATGATGATGATGATGATGATGATGATGGTGGTGAAACGATGATTGGTGAAAGCCATGATATCAATAAATGACTACAATTGTTCTATTATAATAATAATAGTATTAAAAAAAAAGAATAACTAGCCGTTGTCTTTGTATTTAATTTCATGCCTGCATATATAATCGAGATAAAGCTGCCGTACTGATAAAGAAATTTTTTTTTCTTACGTGAATTGAAGGATTTCTGAATTAATAATTGAATATTAAAATTTTTTTTTATTCACAATTTATGTTAGATAAAGATATATTTATTCTTTCGCTTCACAAATCCTTCAAAATCCGTATATAATTATGAAAAACGTCAACGGACAGAATTGATGAATTATAAATAAATTATCGGCACTAGAGAATGGCTAGGGTCTTTTTAGATTTTAATCTCACCGGCTTTAATAAGTGTTTGCTCCTATCAGCGACAAACTGACAGAAGCGCAGGTCGTGGGAGCCAGGGAAAGCGGGCATCCCCTTCATCTGATTGAGCGCGTGAGAGCCATCAGGTCAGTGACGCCGATCAAGTTAGATGTTAGGCAAGCATTGAACAAGCAACATTGTCTCCGTCACCACTTGTGCGTTAACCCCCAATCCCAACATACCATGGCCATCATTTACGTTTATTAAATTTATTTCAATTAAAAAAATTAACAAACAAAAATACAAGAACATTTATCTCAAATATTCTTGTTCCTCGTCAAACCAAATTACTTTTTCAACCTTAATAATTTATATTAATAAAAAAAATAAATAATATGATTTTAATAAAATCAATATTAAATATAATATATAATATTACTGTATAATAAATTTGTACCATGCCCCAAGGGGTGAGGCACAATGCAAATGTATATAATATTTCCGAATGTTCATGCAACGCGCTACAGAGTATATAATTAATAGATAGAATTAATATTTTCACACGCGCATAAAATATTGCAGTACACCACCATATGACACTATTATACTATTCGAACAGTAAGAAGAAAAAGAAAATAGTTGAGATAAGAAAAAAATTAACTTTTCCCCCGACAGAAAAAAATTTTTTTTTTACCTGTTATTTTGTAAAATGTATTTGTATATATGTGTGTTTGACAGATTTTTCGTGTCGTGCTGATATAATGATATAAACAAATAACTTCACTGTAAAGGTGCTTGAAATTGTGAAATGGTGTGATGGGTCTAAACAGAAATTGAAGCAACTATAAATTACAGATAATAATATATTCAATATTAATGTGTAGATTTTCTACGGGAAAATTTATGAAAACATAAACAAATCAATCAATCATAAAAAAAAATATATTATTATTGCATGATAATATGTATATTTGTGATTGTAATACTACTGTCAACTGGGAACCACTATCCGGATCACTAAATTGTCATGTGTGTAAAAAAATATTATTATTATTTTAAGCAACTAATAATACCTAATAATGTATATCACAATCAAGTGATTTTTACATCTCGATCGTGGAAAAATTCGTGTAACATGTATAAGTGTAAAAAATTGAGCATATATATATGTATAATATTTTTTAAAAATATAAATTAATTAATTGACAATAAATAAACTTACCACACTAGCTCCACGTCCGCTTTGGCTGGCAATGCCTGACTGCGGTTGCGGAGTATTGGGCGCTGGATTTTGAGCGAGCAATGGCCTATCTGCCGCGGTCTGTAGAAAAACCACATTGTTATTTATTTATAAATTCGAAAAAAAAAAATTAAAATAACGAAAAATTTTACCTGAATGACTAGAAAACTCGTGGGGGCAACGGGCTCCGGATCAACCGACTGTTTCAAATTGATAATATCAAACTCACACTCGTCTTCAAGCCACGACGGAAGCTCCAGCAAAAGTGAAATATCCATTTCCTGAACTTCACGAGGAGTAGCAAGAGCCATCAAGCCAGCATTAACTTGATTAAGGCAAAAGGCACTAATACTGTCCTGCTCCTTGTGAATAATTCGAACAGGCTCAGGAAGGCTGGTGGTACCACTGTCGCTTCCCTTGTCCTCACCGCAACGAGTCATGCCATCAACGGAGGACGGTGAATTCTCCAAAATGGCAGACAGAGACCGATGTTTGCCAAAGACTGCACGAATAAAAATATCCTGAACGGCCTCCTGTCTCACCAAATAGCACCAGAGTCGATTAACCGGCGCTGCAGACGCGAGTTTTGTATTAAACGGTGTGTTTCCAGTGTCCAAAAGTGCGCGATACTTGTGAATAGCTGGTTTTCCAGGACTAGGCGTGGGATCCGGAGCACAACCAGGTATATAACTAATCGGCGCGGGTCCCTTCGACTCCAATTCCTCCCTGAGAGTCTCTTCCCACTGCGCAACAACACCCAGAGTGCCGTGAATCAGTGGACTGCTCACCGGCAATTCTTGCATCTCAATGCCAGCAACTGTGAGAAAATCTTGCAGCTGTTGCTGAAGAATTTTAACTATTGTCAGCCTCATGATGCACCAACTGTAGCTATTGGGATTCGAATGTTCGTTATTATTCTTTGGTTTGTTCTTTGGCTTGACATTCGTGTCAAAAACATCCTCCTCCTCGTCGGACGAACCGAGATCTGACACCGCAGAATCCGAGGAATCATAGTCAATTTCATTGGCATCCTCACTTTCAATTCGTGGCTTGATCAAAAAATACGATACCATGCTCATAAGCGGTGAGACAAATTGTTCACGATATGTCGGCTTGTCCTCCTTCATATTCGGCTGCTGTCCGGTAAATTGACCGAGTAATTTCATATTCAACTTCACACGTTGTTTAGTCAAGGACGTCATAGTATTCCAAACACCTCCAGCGGCAGCCTGAATTTCCCCAGATATACTGTCAACACGTTCGACAATAGAACTCGAGCTTCCACTGCGATTATTCGTACTTGCGATACGAATTAGCTTCTTTACGCCTCCGCCAAACAAGCAGGACCATGTATTGTTATCAAAACGCTGTCCAACCAGTCGATAGAGAATGTGACTGTCGCAGCTCGATAGTGCATAAATAAATAAACTCATAAACGTCGCGACAAAGCTCTCACACAGTAAAATATTCAATTTTGGAGTGTCCTCGTCTTTCTCGCGGGCCAAGAGTGCACGTAAATTCGTCACTCCCGGCCACTTGGACGGTAAGGTTGTGATTGTGACGCTCTCATCGAGCGAATAGCGTCGGTTGTAGCGATTGGATGTGACCAGGTGGCCGCCAGAGAATGATTCCACCTCGGCCACAGCTGGGAAACTGTCTGGCTGATGGTGCTTCATTACAAACGTGTCAGAGTCGCACAGAGACTGATAAATGCATGCACTCAGGGCCACCGCCAAGTCTCGCATGATAAACACCTCGCAGTAGTGAGAATTGCTGTTGGGTGTCGGTGGATTTCGCAGCTCCACGAGTGTCTGAAGCATATCGTGAGCGAGAGACTGCAAGTGTCGAACCGGATCGGCAATCACTGTCTTGTTACACGCAACGCTTGCGCTCAGCAGGGGCAAAGTTGTCGGGAAGGGCAGCGGACTGAGTAGCTGTTGCTGTGTCTTCTCCTGTTGGAGCTCCTGAAGCAGGAGAACGAGTTCCATTCGCACGGATGCCAGACCGCCGCCTGACGCACCGTGCAGCGAACAGTATGACAGAAGTGTGCGTAAAAGTGTCTCGTTGGCTGTAAAAAAACATACAAAATTATTAATCATTAATTCAACAGGTGTAGAGACAAACTACACAAGTTAATAAAGCTAAAAAAAATTTTTTATCATTGTTTTAAAACACACAAATGTGTTAGTTTACCTTTTAACCACTTTTTTCTTTTAGCTGCTCTTTGTACTTTAGCTTCAAAATCAAGCTTTTCGGCAACTAAAATCTCATGCAACGTTGGTTGCTCTCCAGGTCGGTATGGGGCAATGTCGTCAACCATTCCACCTTCGTCTGAAATTTACACGTTTACGATTTTTTTTTTTCATCGACAAAAATAGTTAATATCAAGTTAAGTCTTTTTTTATCTAGTGAACGGTATGTAAATATTATTAACAGTTAAAAAAATCTAATTAATTACGAATATTAGCGTTAATTGAAAGGATTATTTAACGAGAGTAACATACACTCGGTAGAATTGATCACGTCGCCGTCGGAGTTTATGCTGTAGCTGCACAATTGCCGCAAAGCATCAACTTCACGCTCGAGCCAAACATACAACTGATAGCGCAGCTGTCCGCCATCAACTTCAAATCCTGTTGCCAGTGTCGACAGTTCCTCCATGAGGATTTTTAGACAGGCAACAAATTTCAACTGCTGTGCCATGATATCCAATTGCGCTGTAGGTTTTGCCGACTCATCTGTAAAAGTAATTACATCGTGAGGGCGTGTTGTGCTTACCGAATTACAGTGTAATATATTATTTCAATACGTCAAAATAATATATTACAACGAAGTCGATTACGCAATAGATATATTTAACTGCTTAAAATAATTAATTTATTCTTTCAAACTTACTCGTTTTATCCTGTACTTTTTCATCTTCGCTGTCCTTTCGATCCAATTTCATGCTCATTGGCGGACTCTCAGCATCCTCATCGTCATCGTCCCATTTCAAGACTAATTCATCGCTCTCCCGGGCAACAGGTTGCGACCAGTCCATAGCCGAGCTTGACCAGTCTGCAGTAGACTCTTGCTTGGTTTCCGTAATTTTCTCCGAGTCCCAACTAATTATTCCCGTGTCAATTTGCGAGTCAAGCGGTCGTGTTTTCATCGGGCTACTCAGAAGACTCGGCGAATCCTCGCCATTCGCGTCCATAACTTTGTTCGGTAATTTGGACAAGACTTCGAGTGCCAGAGCCGGACAACCGGCCTTGAAGTGAGCATGAGCCGTGGTGAAATACAGCTGGCGCTCGAGTGGAGTAATACTGTCCTCCAGCAAGAGCTGCTTGTCCTGCTGACCCTTAGTCTCCGAGCCATAACTAAATCCTGATATTACCACTGACGTACTCTTCTTTTTATCCTGCGCAGTGGATGCAATGTGATGTCTAATTAGCAGCGGATGTGTCCGCAAATAAACGTAAAAATTGAAAACATTCGGATTGGCCGTAGTTCCCTCGGGTTTTTCCGATTCGTCATTGTACTGCGAATGAAGTGTTCCAACATTTGTCACCAGCAGTGTATTCAATGATCCCGAATAATCCTTGAGTATCCACAGTGCCATACTTCGTAAAAATGGATCGGGATGAGCACGATTAATGTCCGGATTACTTCCATCCTCGTCATAGCCCAATATTTCTTCGTACAAGAGCCTCTTCAAATTCGGCGATGTCATATCGTCCTCATAGAGCCTAGCAATAACCATTGCCAGCTGAATATCATTGAGTTTATTCAAACAAATGTCAATAGCATCGCGCAGTGCTCCGGCCAATAGGAAAAATGCTGCAGCATGATCAAATCGTTGTTTACCCAGCAATGCATAGGCATTTTTAAGTGCTGCCTTTCTCCAACGATCTTCCGTAAAATTATTCGCAAAAAATGCCGTCATACGTTCATCTCTTTTATTTCTAAAAAGACCCCAAACTAAATTTTTCTTCTTCATAGCTAAATAATAAATTGCCGCGTCCAATGGGTCCTGATTTTGTTGATAAGCAGCCTTGGCTATTTTTTCAATGCATGTTTTCAATACAGTATTATTTCTTATCCACCAGCCAACACCAAGTTCCTTTAAAATTGGCCACTTGGGTTGACCCTTGGCATACGAGGGAATTAAACCCAACAATTCATCCTCAGTTTCCGAGTGAAAAGCCCAAACTAAATTATTCGTTGACACTCCTTGCTTTTGAAATTGCGCACGTTGAGCCATTGGCAAACAACGAATAAGATAATTGTAGTGCTTCATAGCCAGGAGGAATCTTAGACCACAATCATCCAGAGAATTTGTCGAAATGGTTTCGCCGTCCGGAATACCAGTTAAATTTTCCTTTGCTATTGCAGTTTTTGCCGCGTCAATGGCAAATCGCTCGGCAAAATCAACATTACAAGTTGACACAGTGTCGGCCAGAGCGAGCAGGTGCATTTGATCCAAGCTCGACAATCCAGGCAAATGAGTGTGAGTTAAAAGTCGTGAAAGAAGTCTGCCTTGCCTTGGTCCAAAGTGGGAAATTCCCTGTCGCTCCGGGACGGAAGATCTGCGATCTTTTTGTCGTGTGCAATCGTAGCTCTCGTCCAACATGTCGTCAAGAGAATCACCCTCGTCCAAATTACCGTCAAACAATTTATTGTAATCCTGCTTGTCCTCATTCTGTATTTGCGCCGCGCTAGTCTCCTTGTCGGCAATCAAGAGCGTCCACAGGGGCAGAGGCGAAATGGAAGTTATTTCCGCATAGTCAAGCGTCAGTTCTTCAGGTATTTGAGTCGTAGAACCTCGCGGTTCTAGCGGTGATGTCGTACCGGCATATGTAACCGACATTGTTCTAGATCTCGTCCATCCACCGCGTTGCTTTACGAGATTTTCGTCGTCCACTCGGACGGCACACGAGCTCGTGATACACCTGACAAGATGTGCGAGGATGGCTTTGACCCAGCGAATTTTTCCCGAGTTGAGCAGCTCCATCAACTGCTTGGGATGATACTGCGGAAGTACTGGGCAGGCAATTCGCGATGCCTCAAAGAGACCGTAGTCCGGCATATAATCAAAACTCAGTACGTCGTGCTGCATGCCGCGTTTCTTTTTTGCATCGAGCATCGTTAAATTAATACTACTCACGCGTGACAAGTGAGGCATTGACGAAACATTGGCCAATCTGCGCTGCGACGTCTCCTGAGCAAGAGTTCGAAGATCTTCATCACGTAAATTTCTACTAATTTGAAATTCATCCGACTCTTGATGCTGCAAACTCGAGTGCAGACACTCGTTCTTCGGATTGGGCTTCCACTGCGAGTAAACGTGCATTTCCGAGTCCATTCCCACGACGAGAATACCGTCTCTCACCCAGGATATCTGCATGGGAAGTGGTGGTAACCCATCAGCGGTAGTTAAACGGATTTTTCTCAGCTTCATCCAACGAATTTCATCGACAAATTGTGGCTGCGCTAGCGATGAAGTTTTACGTAAAATCGGACGATTATTGCTCTGCGATTCTTTCATGGCTTTCATATTGGCCTGAGCAAGATCTGAGCATACAGGAGTAAAGAGCATGACTTTAGATCCAACTCCAACTGTTAAAATATGCGAACCATCCTCCTTGGAAACCCAGTCAAGTTGAACAAGATGTTTCTGCGTCAGTGGACACGTATTTCCATTTTCAATAATTGATTTTCTCAGTGATTGCAGAGTACTGAATGACGGCACTGCAAGCAATCCAGCATTTGATTTGGCCTCACCATTTTCTCCATTTCGGGGCGATCGAATATCCTCGTGACTTAGTGTCTGCAATACTTGAGTCAATCTCTGCTTTTTCTGCAAAAATCTACTATCATAAAGATAACTTAAATCAAGATGTTGATCTATTTGAATTCTTGGTAAATGAATATTCTTTAGATGAATTGTATCCTCAAGAATCCACTCACTTCCACCAGTGCTCTCACACTCATAGATCGCCACACATAGATTAACATATCGCGAGTCAGGATCAGCTTTTGTTGGTCTTGTAAACGATTTTCCATACTTGTAAGCACATGCAATGCGTCCACTGTATGCTGCACTGATATTCAAAGGTTGTCCCGAAATATCAATAGTTGATTCCTGATCCTTTCTAATCATTTCCCACTCGCACCACTCGTACTGCAACTGCTCGTCCTCGGAGTTTCTCGCTACTTTGCACTTCCAAAAGCGAATTGTACTGTCACTGCACGCAGTTACGACAATATACGGGGCAAAACAGGCCGGATAAATGGATGAACTGCTCAAATGCCCAGCGGCCGGAGCTGCATGAACAACTTCAACGCCCTCGGGCAGAGGTAATTCTTGAGTGCAGACTTTGGTTGTTGTAATTAAAACATGACTATTGTGGTGGCGATGATGATGAGCAAAAGAGGCATCATAATCCGCCTGACTTGATCGCCGACTTCGGCCTCCTTGGCTCTGACTTGGCCTGCGGGATCTTCTTCCGTCCGAGTGACGGCCCGGAGTACCATCATCGTCTTCATCTTGCACCAAATGTGAATCTGGCACATACATCATTGAACCCGTGAGACCCGTTGTCTCTGGCTGCGATGCTATAACTAATCGCCACATGTGCACAGTTGTTCCCTTGGCAGTTCGCTCGAGCACAACGATGTAAAATGGCTCCTCAAAGATTGCAGACTGCTGCAAATCCACCATAGCATCCAGAGTCGACTCCATAAAGCCAAGATCATTTGCGGATGTCTCCACTCCTGGGAGCTTTTCATCGTTGCGCTCGCCAGTAATAAGTTGCTCCTGAAATACGTGAAGAAACTGGGTATTTTGCCAGTCATGCGTGGCATCGGAAATGGCATCAAGTTGAATAACACATCCAGGCCGTGAAGTTGACTGTTGTGAGACAATTTTTATTCGATCGTGAATAGCATTTCTTAAACCATCGTCGGATGACATGTCAGTTGATAAACTTGCCATCGAATCCATCATTCGACTTCGTCGCTCGCTGATAGACACCTCGGCAAGAAGTGTTCTTGCGTCAATTACCGCTTGATAAACTCTCAAGCACTCACCGTCACTCGCGACAAAACACGCACTCGGCGAATTTGACAAATTTCCTAAAGTTGTGCTTGGTAGCAATGTGGGTATCCAGGCAACATTACTAAAAGCAGAAATTTCTAGTGAATTAATTCGCGCCAATTCCGATACTCCACCACTTTTAGACAGTGGTCCAACAGCATCAACTCTCCAAAGAATAAGTTCACTGCAAAATCCAGTGGCTGACATAATATCCTTGCTGAGCAATTGATTGTGATGATTCAATGGATTATTGCGATTATTTTGTGCTTCAGAATTTTGTGAATTAAATTCCGGTATATTGTGATGTGAAGTTGTCAATAACAAAGGTAAAACCGGGTGACAAGTGATGTCATTCACTCGAAATCGATGTCCAGAAGCACGACAGGCATGTCCAATGCTTAAAACTTGTGAGAATTTCGTATTATCACCGAAAGTCAACTGCCATAAATTTAACGTTCCATTCGAGTGCTTGGAAACCATCGAAACCATTGGACTGAGATGTGACAGCATATGATTGACGCTATTTTGGTTATTTTTGGCAGTTTCTTCATGTGAAACATAATCACCGCGGTCTGCCTGATTTTTCGAGTTGGATAAATTTTGTACATTCTGTAAAAGCTCCTGCCCAGCTCTTGATGTCAACGTCGACTGATCTTCATCCTGTTCAATGACACTTGGCAACGGTGTTGACACTTCTGTGTGTTCGGTGGGCTTCGTAGATGATTTAGCGACTTCTCTAATGCTCAACAAAGGACCTCCAGTGTTATGCGAGTACATTGCTACGTTGTGACTCATGGTTGAGGCGTCGCCCAGAGGAAATGCATTGGGAATACGGGTGGAAAATGATATTTGTGCTTGTCTAAACGACCCTGGATGATACTCATCCAACCACTCAATGTGCCAAATTAAAAAGCTTCCGTCAATTGGATGAATGGAAAATAGTAGATCCGGATTGTGATGCCAGTCGCGCAACAATGTCTCAATTTTCGTGTCCAGAGAATCTGGAGCATGATTAATCGTTGATGTCGCATCGGTTGCTATTGAATTAATCGAAGTAGTGTTGCTGAAATTAAATTTTAACACATACAATGACCCGTGAAAACATTTTTTCCCCAACGAAAATTCAATTTTTAAACGTTTGACAGGTAAAAGTGTGGTACCTGAGACTCTGATGCGAGTGTCCGCTTTGAGGTAAACTCGGATGAGACGATCCAGTGTGCGCAGTGTGATGTTCATCGCTGCTGTGATCCTCCTGACTGGTCGTGCGGCCCATCGCCGATCTCATGTTGGACTGGTGTCGCATACCTTTCTCTGAGAAACGCGCCATACCGTAACACAATAAAATGTTGTCTAACAAAAAAACACATGGAAACCAAACAGCCGTGCATGCATAAAAGAAAAAACCAAACAATTAGGAATAACTAAAATTAAACTCACTTGGCGTATGCTCATCCTCAGAATCATGATCACCGTGATCCATTTCATGATGGTGAACATCTTCCTCCTTCTCTACAACCTTTCTCGTGAGTTCTTGCAGGAAATTTTCGGCTTGCATCGTGAAATGCATCTCCTTGTTGTTCAACCAGTGTAGAATAAAGTTGGGTTCGCGCTCTGGATCACCTGTGACGAGACTCGGCACCAGTGGTATATCTATAACATCGATATAAACTGTTCTTAATCAATTATTATTCCGCGGATTGAGCAGCAAGAACGCTACGCAATTTCACGCATTTTATCTACAATTATCGCATCAAAATAATTTAATTGGCCACATAGCCTACCAGTTTCAGCGTTAATACTGGCGGCCAGATGAAAGTGCATGCCAGGATAGTGGCCAGTGCTCTGATAGTTATTGTGAAAATCATGGACAGAATAGGTCGATGGCAATGTCGGAAGAATTGGGGCCGTATGACCGGCCTGATGCTGCTGTTGTTTTGCATGGCGGCGAATGTGAAAACAAGTTCTGTAAAAATAAATTTTCATTCATTATTTCAAGTCAATATTTCGCAGTGTATTTTCTAGACAATTTACTTCATATGTTTGAGACGCTGCATAAATCGATGTTTATGCAAAGTGTGATGTCGGTGTTTTCCATGATGTCCATGCCGATCTGACGTTTCATACTGACTCATATTTGCCAGTCCCTCAATTTCAGGCGGAATAGTCTCTGTCCATACGCGACAGATGTTGTCGCGACACGACGTCACGAGCATGTTCGACACGGAGCCTCTGATATTTAGCAAAAAGATCGTTAGAATTATTTGCCAGAGTGCTCGTACAATTTTTCTCTTACTTTGGCATATATTTGCTCGTTTTTCTCCACGACAAATGCGTGACTGCGCGCGGATGTGCAACGTAAACAAAGCTATAGCTGTCGTTTGGTATTGATTGACCAAAGCCGACGTGATCCATGTTCCGCATCGGAAAAACTTGAACAAAAAAATTCAACAATATATAATAATCAAAATAACCCGCCAAAAAATTGGTTTAAATGAAAAAAAAAAAAAAAACTTACGTTGCTTATTCTCAAACCATATTTTGACTAGTCGATCGTTGAGTCCAGTAGTTGCAAATAACGTACCATCCGGACTAAAACTCATCAAATGAACAGAGGTAGCCGTGCGACATTTCCAAACACACGTCCATGAGCCTGGTTCATTCGTTGAGCTAGAATCACCCGGGCACGGGCTCTCGGCTTCGCCTCCAATGGAGAAGGTCACACCGCCAGCTACAAAAAATCAACCAATTGTGAACTATGACATATAAAAAATATTTAAAACCTGAAAAATATTAATTCCATTGAACATTCTGCTGCGTTACAGGTATCCACATACTTGTGAATTGATGAGAGTTATGATAAATAAGCCAAAATCAGTCAATTAATCGTATGTGATGAAATCTGTGTGATTTTTCTGTAGAAAAAATAAATAAATACAACATTAACGTCATAACAATAGGCCCAACCGGGCAGAAAATTCATCATCAAGCATTTTTTCTTGCTTCGTGTACTTATGTGAGATGAAATGGTACGATGACATCAAATAAAATATATTCACATCGTGCAGTGAGGTGTTAATATTATAATAATTTAAGCGTTCATTCTAATAACGAATGAACTCACGATCTAGAGGATTCTCTGCAGTGTGCTGTTCGGCTCCAACTGTCGTTATTTCCTCCTTTTCCACTTTTGCTTTCGTTGCTGTACGCATTATTTACACATTTATAATTAAAAAATACAATTTTCAAGAAATTTAACATACAAATTGACGACAATGAAATATTACAAAAATCTAAGAACATCAAATAAAATAATTTTGTATGAAATTAAATAGTTTACATACATGGTTCTTCGTGAAATGGCTGAATATTCTGATTCCACAATTGCAACAGCTCGCCACCAGTGAGCAAACGTGTTCCCTCTAAATTCCATGACAGTGATGTGATATTTGACTCGGTTTGAAGGCTTCCCGTTTGCACCCATCGATACTCCAATTGCTGTGAATAATTAATAAATATTTAAACAGATGAAAATTTTTTTTTATAAATCATATAAAGGATACTTACATGAGAACAAGTACTGTGAATGAGTGGAGTTGGTTCAAAAATACATATTTGATTCTCGTAGGCTGCTGCTATCTTGCCTGTGTCTGTACTGCAATCCAGACAACTGATTCTAATGTAGTTGTGAATTGCTCCAGGAATAATTTGAACTCTCTCGAAATTACTTGCGAGAATGACGATATTACATCCTGCTGCATAAGCCTATACGAGAACGAAAAAAAAGAAGAAAAAAAAATACATGAAATAACAATTTATCAGCGAGAAGGTCGTTAAATAATAGAGATTCTAGTTGAATGTAGTTCAAAGTGAGCATTATTAACAGCATTACATAATGAAATATGATAGGTCGATTACTTTGTAGAATGAAAATTGTTAAAGTCGATTCGTAGGAAGACATTAATAAACATGTCGGTTAAAAAAAAAAAAATAAACCCACAATTGTTTTCAGTGAGTCGAGAACATGTATATGCGACAGAGTAAAGCAGATAAGATGCTGAGATATCAGTTACGATAGTTGTTCAGGCTCAATAGCAAAATGTGATTAGGAATTGAAGATAAAAAAAAAATAAAAACACGACTGTTTGCCCACATAATCGATATGAATACCGACGACAACTGTCAATATGATTACACTCAAAGTATTATTTAATTCTCGAATTATTGTTGAAATTATAGTTGAAAAAAATAGCACAAATATTCTACAGGTTTGATGTGCATGCATTCAAGTGGACAATGATAAGAAAATGACAAGTTTCATGCAAAACATGAGCGTACATGTGTGCTCATAAATAGAGTTTAAGCAGGTATGGACCAAAGTGTCATTTAATCAGCTGACTAAATTCACATGGTTTTAATCATCTGAACAGATTGTTTTAAGGTCAATTTTTGGGCGTGAATACACATATGGCATGAGCTCGAAGGATAAATAATACAATGAAAAATATTCTAGTTATAATTAAAAGTATAATTATTAATTAATAGTCTTTGACAATCTTACGGTAAATGATATCCCCTCGACAGAACCAACAGCGTAGCAGCGGTCGCCTGCATTGCAGGCTCCACTCAGTATTTGATGACAATTCATTCTTCACAATTGCCTTTTTAGATCATAATTTTTTACAAATACTGTCAAAGTTTATGTGCCTCTCAGTGTCCCACCTAGTTATACATGACACCAGTCACATACACATTTGCACAATCACTGAAATACTTGAGGAATCCTTGAAATTCACGAGAACATTATATTCAGGAGTGAAGAAGCAGCCATCTTTAAATAAACCATACTTGTCAGTATGGTAAAATGGATCACACTGCAGATGGCATATCATCCCCCGGAATAAAAAGCGTGTTGGTAAAGCAGATTTTACCACTTTTAATAATCGATGACGTAGAGGTTCAACGTGCAGGTGCGGGATAGGTCAGTCTCATACAGGCGGTAAATACTGAAAGTATTTTGAAAAAGTAATAGTTCTGCTTCTGAAAAAAACAAATTCACGATATAATTCAACTAGATATTATTAAATAAATGCATCCACACGTGGCTAATCGGATTTTTATCACAAAAAAATTGTGATAAATGCAATTAAACGATGAAAACCACGTGGAGGTAGTGAGATTTTCATCAGGGAGAGCAAGGAGAGAGGATTTAGGATCAGGTTGGAAGATTTATACATGTAAATATACTTGTAATATGGATCTGATGATGTCGTAATTAAGTATATCTATATATACTTATGCATCGTCACTTCAAATCCATGCTATCAAGTATATTATGTTTGAATTTTACTCTGCAGAGTAAAAACATTTGTTACTTAAAGTATATAATTAACTGTAAAATGATCATTTTACATAATATTCATAATAACTCTATAATAGAGCCAAACAGAGCTTAAAACTAAAATTTAATTTACAAAAATATTAAAAATACACCTTCAGTCTGTGAACAAAAAGCAGAACAATTAATCAACCTTATCGATGTAAAAAATTTAAACAAAAATATAAGCTTATTAGAACTAAATTTTCAACCTGCAAACAGAAAGCAGAACGATTAATCAACCTTATCAATGAATATTAAAAAAAAAAACCATAAATAATAAACACTTTGAACAAAAAAATTTTTTAACCTGTGAACAGAAAGTAAATCAATTAATAAACATAACAATAGCTGAAATATTTTATAAATAATATACATTTAGTTTACTAAAAAAACTTCTATGATATAGGAAGCAAAACAATATATAGACTTATTTGAAACAAAAAATTGCTTATCTACCTACATTAAAATTAAAACATACCTAAATTATGTACATTTTCATAACAAAATTAATATATATTAATAATAATTAAGATAAATTACTCGAAAAAATAGTAATAACTACGAAGCTTGATCACTTAATGAATTATTTGCTTCTTAAATAACCACTAACAATCAGCTCTGTAGTAATCAAATTTTTTTGCAGTAATTCATTACGAATACAGTCAGTTTTGGGGGTGGAATTTGTTTAGGGGACATGTGTATTTATATAATTTTCAAGTTACGATAATTGATTAATGATACAATTTTGTGATTTTAAATCATCATACTGACTAAATGACAATTTTAAATCACAAAAATTGAACATATCATAATCAATTCAGTTCGCGGTGTTTAAAGGGGCTGATCGGTCTCAACAAATCGAGACCGATGCAGCGTCAGTGCATGCAGAACAATAATAACTAAAAAAAAAAAAAAATAAGATGCATTGGCGACATTATTGCAGACTCATACATTGGCTCTACTTATAGAGTTACGCGATCGCGTTTACCTAAGGGCGGAAACGAAGCAAAAAAAGCATACTCACACTCATTCTGACTCTACTTTACTTACAAATCTACGCGTTCGCGATGCATACCGGTATACATATGCTGGTCTAGGACGTAAACGATATAGTACAAAAAAAATTCGCGTAAACTCTTATTTCCCCCCCCCCCCTAAATTACAATTGCCACTCGCGGTTGAGTGATAAGATTGCAAGTCTAGCCAGATTTTCCACGCCAAAAATCTGGTGGGACTTGAGAGTAAAATACTTGCACGTTAGGCATGTATTTTACCCGCTGAAAAACCCTATAAAATGGGAAGAATCATTTAATTTAAATTCATTACTACATCGTGATAATTAAATATTGACAAAATAAGGCAGAAATAATTAGCATACCCTTTAATTTTTTTCATTTTCGACTCTAAAGTTCAACAAGTTACTCAAATCATTTACTTATGCGTGTATACTCGACATTTGAAGGATATAAGCACAATTAATTTCTGCGGGAGCAATAAATATTACTGAAAAATTACAAGTCAAATAAATGATCACTAATTTTTTTCATGCATTGTTAAACCAAGTTTTTGAGCCACAATTTACTTTATCAGTTGAGATTGATTAAATTCAAGTTAAATCATTAAAATAGCATAAAAGTTATTAATAATTGACAGGAAAAATTTCGAAATGCATGAAAATATGTACTACGACAGCAAAATAAGGGGTAAATCTGCACAAAAATATATAAACACACCATGCACTCATTATACTCCAATCTCAAGAGTACTTATTTGCTTTAGAGCTTTGACAGTTGAGTAACGGTCGCCAATGCACATGCGCCTACACAACGAGATATTTCAAAAAAATTACCACACTAGTCGCAGTATTCGCAAGACAGAACTGGAGCAAAATAATGTCCTTGAGTACCGTGAATAATTGAGTAATTTATACCAGAAATATCTCGTCATGTAGGAATAAATAAATCATCACTCACCGATGCCGGCGATATCCTACGGCGGTAGACAACCATGTCCGCAACACGCTTCCGCCATCTTCTCCGCTATTTTGCACAAAACTGACTCTACTCACTGGAAATATGTACTCACAAGACAAAACGCGGACGAATGCGACACTGACTACTAACAGACTGCTCAACTTATATTATTTCACTCTGATTGGTTTTTTTTTTTTCACTTCACTGGCACTACTGACGAGAAAAAACGCGGGCTAAGATGGCTTCGACTGCACCAAATTGAGGCACTACGCACTTTTTTATTCCATTTCGACTCACTTTATTTCATATCGATGCACTGTACTACACTGATATTACTCTAAACACAGAAAATATGAACAAGAAAAAACGCGGAATAATGCCATCGTTGGTTTCTACTGCAAACGCAGGGGAACATGACCTTGACTGCACGAACTTCACGTATTACGCACTTTATTCGTTCGTTTTGGCTCACTCAATGTCATTCTGACGCACTGTACTGCACTAATTTAACTCGACACAATGAAAATATGCACAAAAAAAACGCGGGCTAATGCAACCGTTGGCTTTAGCAGTGGTTTTCTTTGTCAACTTGCGTCGGTCGTTGTTTCCAAGGAACTGCGGTCACGGGACAAGTTCAGACGTGTCCCTTCCCCTTGATTCCTTTGCTCCCTCTCCGCGGACGACGGATCCCCACTTCGCGCGCCCGCCCTACTCCTCGCTCCGCCAATCCGGCAAAAATTTTTTTTTTTCATATAAAAAATTGTTTTATTTTTTTCATGACTTCATACACTGCTAAATTGTTACAACAATATCTTCTGTGCATAAATTCGCATATTTTACTGTCAAAACAGTGAAAATATTGCTCCATTTATCGAATAATGAATTATTTCCAACGCTCGCGTTATAAAATACTTACTCATATGCTATTGTATTTATACTACACTATCAGAAATAATATTTTCTTTATAAATTTTATAATACATTCAATTTCCCGGGTGTTATTTACAGCTAGCTCTCGATGTGAGCTTGTGTTGAAACGTTGAAAACACTTCCCTCTCTGGCCAAAACCACATCATGTCATCATATACAAAAGACAAAATACGTTACAGTCAATTACAGTGCGTTAGAGAACATTACAGAGTAGAAATAGCTACTATAGACAAAGCACTGAAAACATTTTCTGACTAACTATCGTTTTTAATTTATCAATTCATCGAGTGTGTCACATTTAGAATTTTTTATGACAATTCCCAACAAAGTCGAGCACAACAAGCAATAATAAGAATTCGAGCATTTGCAGTAAGGGCGAAATTTTCTACCACAAATAATCCGTCGTGGATTTCCACCTGTCCATGCAACTGTCATTTATTGCAATGCGTTTTCTCTCACACATATCAGGTTTTGTTGCTGATGCTCTCCATCAGTCCACGTGCGCCGGATGGATGATGGATGAAAGCCAAAAAGAGACAGCGTGTGCAGCTCTTTAAATTTCCCGGGTGGCAGCTCTCGACGTGTTCATCACGCGTATTTGTGCTTGTGTTCACGGCAGTTCACAGTGCAATCGCAAAAAGCACGTCGCATCGTGTCGTGTGCCCACTACCCATCAGACTTTGGGGTTAAGTCGCATAAAAAAGGGCTGAAATCAATCTCCAGACTCCAGACATACTTTTTATCAGTTTTTTATCCAATTATTATTTATAATGCCAGTGGCAAATAGTGCAGCAAATGCAGTAAGCAGTTCCTTGCCAAAATGGCAACTGGCTCTGGCTGTTGGTGCACCGGTTGCCCTGGGCCTTGGCTACATGTATTACAAAAACATAAACCAAGGAAAATCGAAAGGATCAGGTAAATCAAATGGTACAGCAGCTGAAAAACAAATATCCATCGATGCCGAGACGTCGGAGAAGGCAATATCCAAGGAGCCCGAGGTTAGACCACTTTTAAAATCAATATATAAATTAATTTTGTGCATAAAAAGAGCTAGATATCAACTTTTATCTATATATGGCTTGCGTAAACAAGTCATTATCAAATTCACACACAATCACTAATGTATTTAGACGCCTGCAGCCAAGGCGCAACTCTACAAGACCCTGGGCAACCAGGCCTTCGGCTCAAGGCGCTATGATGACGCTATTGCCTACTACAACCTGGCCATCGAAGCGTGTCCCGAGGATCAGAAGGAGGAATTGGCTAAAAACTATCAAAATCGCGCGGCAGCATACGAATTATTGGTACGAAAATTCATTAATTTCACAGGAAACATAAATAACTCATCAATGACTCATGATCAACAGGAAAAATACAGTGCCGTGAGAGATGACTGCACAAAGGCGCTCGAACTTAATCCAACATACACAAAGGCTTTGCTGCGAAGGGCACGAGTATTGGAGAAATTAAATGAATTGGAGTTGGCTCTGGAAGACGTGACTGCTGCGTGTATTTTGGATAAATTTTCAAATCAATCGTCGCTTCTAATGGCCGACAGAGTCCTAAAACAATTGGGTGAATATTTTAATTCTATATGAAAAAATATTTCAACAATATTTTTTTATCTGTAACAAATTTTTTTATTTTCAGGCAAACAGCATGCACAAGATTATTTGAAGAAAAAAATACCGGTGATGCCGAGTAAACACTTTGTGAAAACATACTTTAGTTCGTTCCAAAACGATCCAATCTTCTCTACAGAACTTGAATTGTCGAGTGTGGAGAGTAATAAGTAAGTTTGTAGAAGATCGAACTTTCGTAATTATAGTAGCTATTTAATGGCCAATATTTTCAGCGGCTTGGCACGAGCTGTGGTGGCATTCAAGACCGAACAGTACGATGACATAATTGCAATTTGCACTGAGGAAATTGAACGCTGCGAAGAGGACGCTGATAAAATGAAACTCCTTCTCCTGCGTGGAACATTTTATCTGTTGCTTGGCCAGCATGATAAAGCAATCAGTGATCTTCTAAGTGTGATAACAAACGACAACGCCGACAAGGGCGTGCGGGTGAATGCCTTGATTAAAAAGGCCACGATGAACATGCAGATGGAAGACCCGGTGCAATGCTTCGCAGATTTCAAATTGGCAGTAGACATTGATCCTAAGTGCGGTGATATTTATCATCATCGGGGACAGGTGAATCTTCTCCTTGATAAAGTTAAGGAAGCACATGCTGACTCGGAACTGGCATTGTCATTAAATCCAAACTCTGGAATTACCTTTGCGCAAAAATGTTACGTTGATTATCGATACGTAGCTTTGAGCAGGTCTGAAAGCATGATTAAGTCAGCAATGCAGAATTTTGCAAGCGCCATTGAAACTTTCCCCGACTGTTGCGAGTGCTACACACTGTATGCACAGGTATGCTTGATTATTCACATTTGTTTCCCCACTTTTTATGCAATTACAATTTTTCTCGTTTCAGATGCTGTGCGATTCCCAATCTTACGATGAAGCCGACTCGTATTTCGTCAAAGCAATTTCGAAAGACCCAAAAAATGCAACCATCCATGTTCACAGAGGACTACTGCAATTGCAATGGACTGGAGATGTTGAGAAGGCCACTGAATATATCAATAAGGCCCTGGAGATAGACGAAAAATGTGAATTTGGTTATGAAACACTTGGAACAATAGAAGTCCAACGGTACGTAAAATTAATATTATACAGAGATGTGTTTTGCTGATATTGAAATAATTATTTCAGAGGAAATCTCACAAAAGCCATTGAACTGTTCGATAAGGCTCTGGTTCTTGCACGAACATCAACAGAACTCACGCATTTATTCAGTTTGCAAGATGCTGCTAAATCTCAGCTCAAAATTAGTCAGCGACTGAAGGAACCAGTTTTTTATGGTTTCTAGAGGTATGTCATAATAAATTTTAGTTTTTATGACTCTAAAAATTGGTTCTAAAAAACAATGCTGTATTTTTATTATTTTGTTAATTAACCCTTGCATTTACATTTTTTTTGAAACTATCACGCAAAATTTCGCACTCTAGAGTGATGATAATTTTTTTTTTACAATGATAAATAGAGTAGGAGGGAAAAATTTTTTTTTTCAAAGGTTAAATGAATTTATACACAAACCATGTTTAGGGACAATATAAAATTATTCTACATATTGAATATTCAGTGGTCCTCTGTCAAGTGCCTCTTTAGATATTTTACTATCATTTGTAGAATTTTTTTCTCTTTTTTTTTTCTAAGCACTAAGATGCAAGAAAAAACGGGCAATAGTCATAATCTCTGCTTTTTATAGTATTATTTATGGGAAATAATATGTTATTGTTAAATTCTAGTATAAATTTATTTAACTGAGAGGGAGAGAGTAAAAAAAAATAGTCTCAATCATTGAAAATGTAAAATTGCAAAATGCTTCTTAATGAAATTTGTCGATCTGTATAAATCGCGATTTCTTTACATCACATAAAAACAAATAGTCTGAGAATAATGAAAATTAAAGTTAATCCATACGACTCTGTTAAAGTTTATTAATATAATCATTTAAAAATATAAAAAGTCGTTCTTACCCCTATTCATTCATGATAAAAAATCACAACTCCTTGTATCAAAAAATGATAATAACATTCAAGTATTTAGAGTATTGATTTTACTTTATTTTATAGATTTTTTTTTTCCAAGTCTGCCATAATTTACAGACTAGTTTTTTCGACTTATTTGGTGAATAATATCACAATTGATTCAGTTCAAACTTTGCACTTGATCTTTTTAGACATCATAAAAAACAGATGCAAGAGGATATCTTATTAAAAATGCCAGTATCGAGCTTGCAGCCTGCAATAAAATTAAAAATTACTATTTCAATACGATAACACTGTGCAATTATTTACCTGAATTAATAATAAAATCTTTGTTAAATTAGCCTCTTTTGTTGGTCCAAGCTTGATAATGACGAAATTAATTAACGTTAAATTATTACACGTTACTGTGCCATCCTTATCTTCGTGCCAATTTACTAATTTTAATATTCGGAAAACTGTCATAATCAGCCCGGCTAAAAAAAAATTTTTCAAACTAAAAAATCCACACAGAAAAGGAAAAATCATATTTAAACAAACCTATTTTATTTAATTCCGTTTTTTTAAAGACAGTAACACTGGCATCCAATTTTCCGGTCTCATTATTGAATCTTAAAAAAAAAATAATTAAACAGTTTCAAAATATACGAAACATTTTTCTATACGATTAAGGTTTACCTCGGTAATCGATGCCTTGGACAGGGTACCAAGTGAAATAGCTGAGGTACACTGTACAAAAAATTGATGATTTGTGGTATAAAAAATAACAAAGTTGTTTTACTAAAGTGTCCTATAATTCCAACGACTGCAAACGTCATCCCTGACAGATAGCAAAAAGTATCACCAACAAAGACTTCAGATGGATACCTAAAATAATAAAATTTACAGATAAGTATACCTATCGATTAAGATTTTTTTCTATGAAAAATAATTTTATTTCACAGATTAATTCCAAATTAAACGAAGAAAAATCAGCTAATAGATAAGTTAATCATGAAATAATTATTTTTTACAAAGATGAAAAAAAAAATCAATTCAAATAAAACGTCGGAGGTATTTTTCAGGTCAATATCGTCTGTCTGTCACATCTGCCTTGGTTTCCAGCCATCTATTGTGCGGTGGATATATACAGCAGATGGTTTCACCGAGTATATATACTTGTGAGATTCTTAAAAAGACGCGAGAGGCGAAAAAAAAAGGGAAGATGAAAGAAGTCTGAAGGAAAGTGATGGTTTCATTCACGTGAAGCAGTCGCAATATATCTGACATATCCAATGCAAACATGTAATAAAAAAAAATCGGAAATCTTAAAATTCATATTTCAAACAAATATTCCAGCCACACTCGAATAAAATTTAACTAGTGGACAAAAGTGATAAAAAATTGATATATTACAATAAAAAATAATTCATCATCAGTTTTCACATTGGAATCTGTGAATTCATACAAGTACTTACAAACGAAAATTAAAAAAAAAAAAAAGCGTTTGAAAGAAACGCATGCGCTGAGTAACGAAGGCAAAGTGCGCTTGTCGTCCCTCCGGACATTCCGGACGTGCTTCGACGCGACGAAAGGCCGCACCGGGGGCGAAAAGGTACCTCGGGTGTGGTTTTTGAGTTTGTCACTACCCACGAGGACGTCTAAGACTGCAGATCTAAGAAATACCGTGGGTAAGAACATCGAAAAGAGTGTCGTCAGTGAAAAAATTTTGTTTGTGTTTTCAAATTGAACACGCGATGGCGAGCAAGGTTATACAAAATCTCCGTGACGGATAAACACACCACAACAAAGCCCTGTCGGTGAGTGACCGGGTATCGCGCACTTGGTAGATTGAGGTCGGTCGCACAGCCGGTGACCCGATGACGTCACGGGTAACACGTTCCCAGTACAATGACAAGTTGACGGGTGACGTCATCGTGACATCTAAATATATTTAGATACATTATTTTCATGCATTTGCAGTTATTTTAATTTTATTCGATTTTTTACTTCATTTTTCCCAACTCACTTCACACTTCACTTCAAAATCGATAGCTCTACTCTGTTGTGAAGTAAAGGCACGCAGATAACTATATAAAAAGTTTAAACACATTTTATAACATGAATAACACCCATAAAAAAATTTTTTTTTTTTATCTTTTCGCGGTGATAAAAAATCTTCTATTTGTTGAATTTCAGCAAAAAATTATAGGTAATATATATATTTTTTTATAATTTCAGATAATTGTAGTTTGCAGAATGGATGAGAGAAAGAAGAGTGGTAAATGATAAATTTATACATCCATTGTGGAATTGTAAAAAATTAGAAAATATGCAGAACCGCTTAGATGGAAAGCTGGTCTTGTTATATACACTGTTGGTCCTGCAGATTTTTATAGTAATGATCTATGTTGCATCTACACCTCCAGCGGAAATCAATGTATCGAGCACGAAAAATCCAGTGAGTTTTATCGCGATGGAAACTCCACAAGTACGATTACAATTTTGTTTAAAAAAAAAAGAGTTTTTTTAATTCGAAAAAATGTTTTAATATATTGGTTAATGTTACAGGGGATTTCAGGCGAGAAAGCAAGAAGCCCTCCACCAACTTATCGAACAATAACAAGTGATGTAAAATTCCGAGATGTGAAAACATCCGAATTTTTTTACATGCACAATCAAACAGCCTGCTGGACGGAGGGTGTGGATATGGCGAAAATGCAAGATATTGCGGGTGGCAGGTGTATTTGCAAGCAAGGGTGGCACGGATCGGATTGTGGTCAACCAGAAGTAGTTTGGCGAGCAATAATGGCATCGAAACAAAATATTAAACTGAAACATCGTAAATCAGCTCGAAGAATAATTTATCATTTTACAGTGAACGATGATAATTTCGCGATTGCCGAGATAATAGTTGAGGAACTGTTTCGAGTAGTGGATCTGTTTGTAATTTGTGATTTGAGCATCTCGGAAGATAATTTTAAACACAAACTGTCAAAAGGTCTACTCAGTGCTCAACAAAGTAAGATTCTTTATGTGAACATTGCGGCAAAAGCGCGAAAACCAAAACGTTTAATATCGCGATATATTTGGGATAAAATAAGTCGAAGTGTGCGCAACATTAAAGAAGATGATATATACGTGAGAACGGAGGCTGAAGAAATATTAAATTGGCGTGCATTAATGTTTTTAAAAGTATACGATGGTTGGCCACAACCAATAGGTTTTCGACTTAGATGGTCAGTTTTTGGATTTTTCTGGTTGCATCCGTTGAAAACCACGATAACAGTGGGTGCATGCACTGTGGGATTAATTTACGAGGGCTTTCGAACAAATTCAATGGTTTTACAAGGTGAATTGGCCGAAGAAACTGGCGACAGAGATGTTCTTGGATTAGTTATTGGGGATTTAAATCATTATGGCGGATGGTATTGTCATTATTGTCAATCACCGGGAAATATTTTAATTTCTCTGCGACGAGATAATAAAACAAAGAGTAGTAAAATTTTTGATGTAGCGTCTATCGAAGAATTAATTGGATCGGGCGTATGGATAGACAATAAAACAAGTCTTCTGAGAGCTTATAAATCTCGAGATGTATATTTTGCCCCGGAAACGGCGCTTGGTAATATGGTTAAGCACGATTGGTTGGTAGATAATTTTTACGCCAAACTTGATTACTATTAATACCAATAAATTCACGCGCTCATCTGTGATACAAATTTCTTCGATAACAGGAAATTATCATTGATATTGATATTATTATTATTATTATTATATAATATGGAATTTATATACAGCAAATTTTAATATGTTTTTTATTAAAGCATGAATGTTGATTAAATTTTGAATATTTATATTTTTTATCCATGCTATAGTTATTTATTTTATGTTCTTATTTTTTTTTCCAACTTGTTAGTAAATTTTTTTAGACTCATAAATAACCGCGAGAAACAAAGTTGAAATATTTTTCTAACCAAAAGTATATAGTAAGAAATAGAAAAAGTTTAATTTTTTTATATACACACAACTTTTATATAATTTACTATTTTCAACTACAAAATAGGCTCGTTTGCTTTTTAGACAGGAGAAAAAAAAATTTTTTTTCAATGAATTTAACAATTTCAATGATGAAAATGACTTTTAAAAATGTGGAAAATGCAATCACGGATATTTCAAGGCCTAAAAGAAATTTTTTCAATCGATAAGTTTTTTTTTTGCCAAATTTTATGAGTATTTATACGTTTATAGTTATTAAAATTATATTTTTAACGCAGAAAACTGAATACCCACCGGATACAAAGATAATTTTTTAAGCATTCAAAGTGTCAATAACAATCCATGTACAAGACTAAAATATCACTACTAGTCATAAACAAAAGAATACGTCTACGAAGGAATCACAGGAATACTTTATGTGGAAAATGAAATTTTCTACAATTAAGGTCTCTTGCTATTTTTTTCGTAGATAAAGATTAATTTTATCAACAACACTCAGGACTCACTTGTCATATTGAATAGGATTTCAGTATAAATTGAAGATATTTTACTCACCAGTTGTATTTGAAGAGTGCCAGAGACGTTGTCAAGTATGGAAGTATGAAGTAGAGTGAAAACTGATGTGCTTTCCACAGTGCGCCATTAAGTTCAATCAAATTGAAGAACATAATGCTCGTGGCTATTACCAAACTCTGTCCGACCTCTAGGCCATTGATGCCGGCCAAGATGTTGATGGCATTCGTACAAAACACTGCCAACATGCCCATGTATACGTAGTAAATTAGTCCCAAATCAACTGCAAATCCAAACCAGCCTCTCAACGGTTTCGGCACAATAATCACAGTTGCATCGAAATTTACGTAATAAACCATCAACAGTGGCAGTGATGCTACGGTTGGTAAAATAATTTTATATCTCCACCGAAGATCCAACACATCGTCAGCAAAACCGAGCAGCAGCATGCAGCAAATGGACAAAAGTGCAGCCAAAAGCTCAACAAACTGTAATTTTAAATTATATAGTATTCAATTAATTAACATATACTATTGTGATTTTTATATAATTATCACACTTGCCTCGTGATGTGGGAAATTCGAGTTGTCAAATATGTAGTTAGTAAAGGGTATAGGAATAAAAAGGAATAGCGTGATCAGAAAAATACATCCACTGGCAACTCCTAGAGCCTCTGGCCTGCAAAAAATCCAATATACACTCGTTAATTTCATCAAAATTTATCAATACCACTATTAAACAAAAAAAATTTTCTAAATTTATTATTAATACTTACACGATGCCGCCGTTACGTTTATTCATATCGCGTCCAAAAAGGTTAGCTTTAATAAAAGGCTCTTTTAGCTTGGGAATCAGACGTATTGTTATAAAATATGCTAAAATCGACATGAAGGCATTGACAATTATTGGAAAATTCATTTTCCACGTTGATTCTGTGTTATTCATGATTTTTAATTATCGATTTTCTCTGTTTACACCGGCACTTGACCTTCGCGATTACATATGCCAGCACTTTGTGTCGCTCTGACGTAACACAATTTCAGGTACGGATAAAAAAAAGGGTTTATCAAATGCGAAGAATATTGTTGGAGCAGTTTTTTTGCAATCTTTACTGGTAAAACTTCAAATTAAAAAATGGATAAAATGGTTAATGACGTGGCAAACGACATTTAAAATACTTATTGACACGTGCAGTCACTGACACGCATATACATACATGAAGATATAGCAAACGAACTCCACTATTTTAGTAAAAAAATTTTTATAGCAAATCGTTTAATATTTGTAAACCAATAGTAGAAACAAAAAAAATTTTTATTAAAATTCGCATGATTTTAGCTGACATGATTTTTTTTTAAATCATCAATAATCATTTGTAAATTAAATCTAGATCATTTTTGGCTTTTGTAAGCCCTGTGTTATTTATTTATCGACAAAATCATAAAATTTTAAATTTTTCTAGTAGTGAAGTTCGTTCGACAAAAATAATAATCGAATAATCGTCTAATGTCACGGTGTATGGATATAGTCAACGGTTTTGTCGGTTTTTTTTTTTTATTTTCACGTTGGGCCAATACTTAACCTCTTGAATGAAGTGTGTTTTTTCAATCTTAGTGCTGTAAAAGTGCTGTAACTATTATTGTAAGTATTGCCAAAAGTTAGAAATTCGTTATTAGGAATGACAATATTTGTTGTTTTCAGGAAATGGCAAATGAGCAACAGACCAACGAATTAGTTGCATTAGAGAATATTTATACAAAGGAGGAATTCTCGTACGATGAGGTCAATGGACAGACCCATTGTACGTTAAATATATTTGTTAAAGTTCCGGACGGATACCAGTTGATTTACAAGGATAATACGAATCCGCAGGACCCAGTGCAGCATGTGCCAATAGCCCACTTGCCTCCTTTAACTTTGCTGGTCACATTGCCCCACGATTATCCGACAAAATCACCGCCATCTTTCACAATTTACAGTAATTGGCTGCGTTACAACGATTTATATAAGATCTGCAGGCGGTTGGATCGGCTCTGGCGTGAAAATGAGGGCCTGGAAATCCTTTTTACCTGGGGGGAATTTTTGCAGAATGATATATTAGAATTTTTAAAAAAGGAAGCAAGTTTGGATGTTAGTTTTGCTTATACTTGGTATAAAAAAACATCTGAAGGAGCTCATCAAGTTCCACAACTCTGCAATTCACAACCAAACTACCAAAACTGTTCAACGAATTCGGATTCAACTACCCAACCCAGACTACGAAAATGTTCACCGCAATGGTATGAATTACAGAAAAAGTCTGCTAAACGAAAATTGAAGAAAAAAACCGTACAATTAAATCGCAAACGAGTAGTCTCGGATTTGTCACCATCTCAGAACATTGTGCAGACTTTGCTTGATTTCAATGAGGACCGAATGTGTATAGAGTTTAAGAAAAATTTTTTTACATGCAAAATATGCTTCTGCGATAAATCTGGTGAATCCTGCACGCAATTCAAGCCGTGTATGCACGTCTTTTGCAAAGAGTGCATTCGAGGATACATTGAGGTGCGAGTCAAGGACGGAGCAGTGCAACAAATTTCTTGCCCTGAAGAAAATTGTGAGTCTGAAACGTCTCCAGGACAAGTAAGTAGTCGAAGCCACTGTGAAACCTATTTAATATGTATTTACACTTGTAATAATTTGATACATTTCAGATTAAAGATTTGGTTAGCCCAGAGTTATTTAACAAGTATGACTCGATTTTACTGAATGCAACGTTAGACACAATGCTGGACATTATTTACTGTCCTCGTCGCCACTGTCAGTATCCCGTGAGCAAAGAGAATAACGAAAAGATGGCCCACTGCCCGGCGTGCGGCTACGTCTTTTGTATTTACTGTAAAATGGTCTATCATGGAATCGAACCCTGTAAAATATCCAACGGTAAATTTCGCAATAATTCATGGGTCTGTCGTTCAGTAATGAAGAGAAAAAAATTATTTTACAGGAGATAAACTCAAGCTTATCAACGATTATCAAGGCGCATCAGACACTCGAAAAACACAGCTGGAGGCACTTTATGGCAAGAAGCAATTGCAAATTCTCGTTGAAAATATCATGTCGGAGAATTGGATAAATTTGAACAGTCATAATTGTCCACATTGCAATGCTGCCATTGAGGTAGACTCTATTATATTTAAAATCACCAAAGTAGGAAGTTTGTTTTAATGGAAACAATTTTTTTTATTGCAGAAATCGGATGGGTGTAACAAAATGACTTGCGGCCGGTGCAACTCTTACTTCTGCTGGATTTGTGGCAGTCGATTAGACTCAAAAAAACCGTATGTCCACTACCAAAATCCTCTATCAAAATGTTACGGAATGCTTTATTATGGTGTCTTCTTCTTTGATGAAGAAGAGGAGGAGGAATTTGAGGATTTTGGTGCATTCCTAGAGATCGACTCTGACGAGGATGATGATGAGGATTTTATGCTCGATCCGGACATGGTATAACTCTATTATCTTGTTATTTTTGCCTACGTGAAGATTTCTTTTTACGTTATATTTATATTTTAACATCCCAAAAAGTATCATTGTTCTTTATATTTCATGTTTTCATAGTAAGATATTATTAGTATGTATCAGTGCGATGTAATTTTTTTTCCGCGTATTTCAGGCATATGATACATATATTATTTTTCGCTCAAAAAAATATCTAGAAAAAAAAGATATTAAAGTTGAAATAAAAAAAAGTCCAATAAAGGTATTGTCTTTAATATATTTTCAATAATAAATTTCACAAGTTTCCAACATTATTTCGATTGCAAGTGACCTTTAATATCATTCAGTAGCATTGATCCTATCACCATTTTTTCACAATTAACGTGAATCTCAACTTGTTGATCATCTAAAATTTTTATCATCACTAGTACTAATGACTTTGATGATACTGTGTGACCGGCAAGTCTGTAAGAAACTCTCATTAGATTTACATGAAGCAAAAAAAATAGTTATAAATTTTAACTTTTTTTTTTCGTATTCTCACCTTATAACATTATTTTCATTAGAGTTGACTGCAAGATTGACCGCCTCAAGAGTCTTTTGCAGAAGATCTTTAGCATTTCCCACAATGCCTACTCTTGTACTGTGCTCATTCATACCCTTCAGTTTTTCTTTTTCAGCAGTGAACATATTTTCTGGAAGCTTCACCGATCGGATAATTTCACCTACGGGAGCTCTCAAGCTCAACGAGCAAGAGTGCGACTCGTCGCCAATCATAAAGTCAATATTAAAGTTTGCCGGTTGCGTAGAATCGTTGAAGTTTACGCCAAGTGTTGCAGAGAGTGTCATATTTGGTTGCAGCACTGAGATGGGCGAAAAATCATGCAATGACATTCCACTCGAGAGATTTTTATTTCCGACTCGGATGCTGTTAATTGACTCGCTGCCGTCGTTGGTAAAAGTCAATTCGACACTCACTAAATTCGAGCTGATCAAGTGTTGGCATCGTGTAAATCTCGCCTCGACTTTTAATCCACGTCCAGTGATTTTATTGAGCAGTTCTATCCGACGAATTGGAGTGAACGACGCCGAAACTTCTGTCACACCATGCAAGACAACTTGGTGACTCATGGGCGTTAAAAATCCTCCCAAACTCGGTGTCATGATGGGAGTCATCGGTACAATGTCGTCCAATTCCAGCAATAAATCCAGGCTACTCTTCGGCTTGGTGTTGTTCACCTGCGACGTTTGTTCTGCAGGATTTATTTTTTTTTCCGGCATTTCCGTGGAATAATCGCTCTCATCTCCCGATTCAGAATCCTCGGATTCTGATTCACTGTTTGAGCTCTCGGATTTCACGATAATTTTTTTTTTCCGTGATTTATTATTCGATTTTTCCGACTCGTTGGATGAGTAATCCGACGATTCACTTTCGGATTCGGACGATTCGTTGGATGATGTTTCAGAAGACTCTTCAGCAGATTCTTCAGCCGGGGTACTCTCATCTTCACTGTAAAACGGCTTGTCTTTTGTCTTTTTTTCCCGTTTTACGTGCCGCTTATCACGCGGCTCAATAATTGCCACGGGTTCGGCAACATCTCTCACCGAAGGATCCGGAGCAACTTCGGGAAAATCTGGCAGTGGTCTGTAACCCGCACAAGACATGTCCAAATAATGTGACAAAGTTCCAAGTTGATACTGTGAGCCTTTGTCCCTGGAAGATAGAGTTGGAGCTGGTTTTGGAGCAAAGAATATTTTTTTTGCGTACTGCGGAAGCTTTTTTTCACCATCGCTGTCATCGTCAAAAATAAAATGCCGAAGGAAACGAGCTCGATCTCGTATGTCATAATTTTGATCATATTTTGCCAGTTGAAAGACATATTGGCAAAAACGCTTAGTTTGCTCAGGATTATTTAGGCACAATTTCACGGCTAAATTTAATATTTGCAGCTTCACAATGTCCTTTTCATTAACAAAACTTTTGGCCATTTTTCTCAAGACGTCTGGTGCTATTTTCGGTACGCGATCAGAATATTCTCCAAGAAGCCATAAAATAGAGCCACGAGCTTGTGGCACTGTTATGAAATCCATTAGTTTTGCCATGTGAGCAATAATTTCCTTGTGCTCATTTGGCTGTGTCTGCAGTAATTTTTTTATCACAACAACACTCTCTGCCACGACGACTTCTGCTCAAATTAAACGAATTTAATTGATAAATTTGAGATTTTTATGATAAAAACTGTCAACTTACCATCGCGATTACTCAATAAGGACACTAATCCATTCAAACAAGTATCCGTGACTTCTTTAATGTTACTAGCACATCTCCCAATGGCTTGAATACTTGCGCCAACAAATTCTTTGTCATTATTCGAAATGTACGTTTGAAACTCTCTCAAAATCACACTAATGCTCGTCTCTGTGGCCAAATTCGTCAAGATATCCAACTTCAGTAGCTTAATGTGAGTGGGATCCGACGTACGAACGAAGAATGACTTTAAAAACGGCTCAAACATACCCTGAAGAATAAAAAAATATACAATTTTTACCATTATTAAAGAATTGTAAATGAAGAAATAAGGTCAAGTAATTTTTGCGCAAAGTCGCAATACTTACGTTACCTTTCTTGTTATAGATATACTAGCAATGCAGTTTAAAACGATGCTCTGAACTTCTCTGTGGCTCCTCAACAGTCGAATGAGTGCCTTGGCGGCAATCATCACCTCGCTGCGCGGTGCAACATGGTGATAAAGCTGCGCCACGGCCATAACCACAGAAGCATTGCGACTTTGAAGTAGTGGCTTAGTATTTCGCAGCAGAAGACGATGATCTGGATCAAGTGAAAATTTAGTTTTTTTCACATTGGACGAGTCCGAGTCCGAGTCATAAAACGGCTTATTCTCATCCTCCTCAATTTCATCAATATTTGGATTGACAAACTGCGTCCGGGCGTATCGCGTGAGCATATTTACAATAACAACTTGGCCCCACTCATCAACATCCACCAGTAAATTACAGAGTTTGCGGTAATTCTTGTGAATGAGATCTATTCGTTCGGGACAGACCTCCTCAAACGCCATCACAGCGGATCCGACGACCAGCGTCGTTTTGTCAGACAATAGTTTCTCTAAAACGCTGATCAGTTCATCCTTTTGCTCCGGATCTAGGGAATACAGTTTGGGAATCGCATGAGCCGCAGTTTTTCGCACATACGGTGACATATCACCCGCAGAATCCTTGATTGCGAGCATCACGATTGGAACAATCATCGAGACGCGGATGCTAGAGAGAACTCTGAGAGCACTGGCGCGAATCAGTTGATTTGGATCTTTCAGAGCTCTCTGGAATGTTGAAATTGAGAGGAGAGCAAGATCCTGCTGGTCCTCGGCGTATCGGACCAAGTAGACGTAGACGAGTTTCTTCACTTCGATGTTTTTCGACACGACATTCTTCACAACTGCAGGAAATAAGTCGGATGCATCTCGACCTTTAGCCACCATCTCAACATGAAAAAAAATATCGTTTTTTTATACATTCATAGTTGTCATGCATGAGTATAGATGCTTACCCCGATGATGCGTTTCATGGCCTCTAATTTCAGGCCATCCTTATTACTATCTAACATTTGTTTCAAATCTTCATGTCTGAAATAAATCGAGGATAATTATATTAGTGAAAATTCGAGTGAAAGTAATTTCTGACAGATGTTGAGCAAGGATTAACAATTGTTGATGAAATAAATGTCAGTTTGTTGCATAAAAGTATTTGAGAATATGCATAAGAGGTATAGAAATCTTACTTTTTATAATCTGAATGGAAAAATCCACCAGTGATTAAATCCGTGGCTAATTCAGGTTCTCCGGCAGCTCCTGAGGGCCTGTCATTGCTGTAAGATCCAACTGAGTTGTTAGACATCGTGCTGGCTGCGGCAACCAACATTATTCACGTGAATATGCGTGTCCAGGTGAAAATTCTTCTCGACACGTAGATACGCACGTTGGATAAATATTTATTTACTGTCTTGTTAGTATAAGTGTACGAGATTACTTTTGATGGATGATAACAGGGCGTCCATGTTGTGGCAGGAGGTTAATAACATATGCGTATATGTATATATGTATATATGGATCGCGATGTTAGGTTAGATTTTCATGGATGTGTTGAGAGGAGAGAGAGAAAAGTTCGTTGATGCAAACAGTCGGTAAGCCTGCGATTCTCAGAATTTCAGTTTGTACGAACGGTTGTCGCTTGGAGAGATTTTCTCATGGCCACAAAACAAATCGCATCGAATGTACATATGTGAAAGAGAAGCCGGCTCTCCGAGTTTGTCAAATATTTTTTCATATACTTGAACGTGTTGAATCATTTTAGTGAGCTCGGGTATTTCCTTTGTGGCAGGAAAATATATTCTAAAAATGAATTGGACTGCCAAATTGGAGAATTGAGGAGTGTAAATGTGCAATTCATCTAGAAGAGATGTGGTGGCCATATAAGACAATTGGTGCAAGACAATTCTATCACGATTTTTGGCCAAATTTACTTGGAGACTTGATAAATATAACCTATCAAGTATAAATCATGTAAGTTGAAAAGTGAGATGTGCATAGTGTGTTCACAAATACCACAATTTGTGAGTAAAAGACGTAAAATAAGTAAAATAAGTCGTGGAACGGAATTATCGTCTCAGAATGGCGATGATTTTTCATTTTTCATGTGTGACATTGAACTGAATTTTAATGGGAAATGATGGGGTTTTTACATTGACTACTGGACATAACATATATTTTGACGATAAGCTGGGTAATTTTTTTTTGCATCAATCGTGAGTATCTTGGAATTTTGTGAAGTGTCATTCATCGTGGTTCAGAATATTGACTTCTATACGCTTTATATATACTCATATAAATTATTTGGTATAATAATAGCTGATACATAATTTTTTAAAACATTTTTCGATTGTTTATACATATAAAAATTCCAAAAGAGTCGGTTTTCATTCGGAAAAGATCGAGAATTTTCGGTGGAGTTCGGCTTTCACGTGACGTCGGCAAAGCGGTGGGGCGTCCCGACTGGTCAAAAGTCCGAAGATGATGCGTCGTCCATTTTGATCCCGCGTGTGATATCTCTGTCGCAAAATTGTCATAGTACCAGTAATAAAAGTCGTGTCAGCCTGTGGATTGCTTGTGTAGAGACAATGAGTGAAGTGGGTTCAGTGGAGTGAAGTGTTGTGAGGTGCAGTGCAGTGAGGTGAAACTGTTTGTCGCCAATAATTGGAGTATGTGCTCGAAACCTGTGTCGTGTAGTGAAATGCAGCGATAATCCTGATCCTGGTGTGGTGTTTGGTGATGCTGTAGCTGCTGTGGGGTGATCGGTGAGTCCAATTGAATTATTTTTATAAATAAGGCGACCGCGGAATTTCTATGACTGATTTTTTTTGCTCTCTTATACCTCTGTCTCTGTTTGATGCAACTCCAGAGCTAAAAAAAATTTAACATTTTGTCTACAGACTACTATTCTGTCATTTTCTGCTCTGATTAACGTTATTGCAGCGTTAAAAAAATACTTAAATCTCATTTATCTATGGAAATATTAATTTAATTAATTTTTAAAATTTTATGGTGCTTCGGTGTCGAAGCACCAACCCACTCAACTGCTGAATTCGAACGGTTCTGCTATTGAAAACGACTCGAAATATCGCGGGCATATACATTAGTCGAATGAGGGCCATCTTTTTGCGAGATTTTTGGGAGTAGAAGTGCTGATAAAATGTCATTGTACTTATTATCAATCTTGTGCCATCATCTTCGATACGGTTGTGCATTTTTCTTTGAATATTTTCGTGATTTTGGTGGATGTTTGTCGAAAAGAGTGAGAGAGAACTCAGCGGTGAACGCTTGGACAGATCGCAGCCATTTTGATATTCATCACTCAGTTCCACATTTCTCCGCTTGACGAAATTTCGCGCCACCGTTCAGGCAGCGAGAGAGACTGAGAGAGACAGATGTATACATCTCTGGCAGCTGCCAATCTAAATAGTAACCTCAATCTATACATCAACGTAAAAAAGCAATACCAAAAAAAATCACGTAATCTGTGTGTAATGTCAGGAAATTATCAGTAAAAATAATTGAATTAGCGCAAAAAAAATCCCATGGATATTGTCAAAAAGTTTCATTAAATGAACAACGCAGTATCTACAACTATTCTTCGACAAATTTTGCTTCTCAACGATGTCATCCTCTGACAATATGACAAATTTCACTGTGGGAGAAGAAGTTAGCAGTGCTCCCGTTGAATCAGCAGGTGGTGAGAATGCAAGTTCATTACAGCGTCGAGTAGATAATGGTCAACCTGCTGCATTTCCCTGTGCCAGACGTTCAGATGACGATCAGGCATCATCGTCCTCCAGATTTGAGGGAAGAGAGCCTGTGGGAAGCAATCGTAATCCTTTGCTAAATAATTCGGCTAATCATCGACATGTTGAGGCACATTTACCGGATTTTCGGCCGGAAAATCGACGGAATCAAGCTCCATCGCAGCTCTACAATTGGCAGGGAACAAAAACAACGATCAAAGAACGTTTTGCCTTTTTATTTAACAATGAAATCCTATCGGACGTGAGATTTATTGTTGGCCGAGGTGCTCAGCAGCAAAGAATCCCTGCACACAAGCTCGTGTTGTCCTCGAGTAGTGCTGTGTTTGATGCAATGTTTAATGGAACTTTGGCAACGGCATCAGCTGAGATTGAAGTGCCCGACGTTGAACCATCAGCTTTTCTGGCAGTTCTACTGTTTCTCTACACAGACGAGATTCAAATTGATCCGGAAACTGTCATGACGACCCTATACACGGCTAAAAAATACGCAGTATCACCTCTAGAAAAACACTGTGTTGATTATTTACGCAGCAATCTCACCAGTGACAATGCTTTTTTACTTTTAACTCAAGCTCGGCTTTTTGACGAGCCTCAATTGGCCGCTGTGTGTCTCAATACCATCGACAAATTCACCAATGACGCCCTCAATGCCGATGGCTTCACGGATATTGATATTGACACGTTAATAGTTGTATTGGAGCGTGATACACTGCGTATACGTGAATCTAAAATATTTCAAGCTGTTTCTAGGTATGAGTTAGTCATTGGTATTTAAAATTTCGTTTCATTTTGGGCTTATAAATGATATATTTTAGGTGGTCTGAAGCCGAATGCATTCGGCAACAATTAAGAGTCACTCCGGAAAATCAAAGATCTGTTCTTGGCAGAGCATTATCTCTTGTTCGATTTCCATTAATGTCCATCGAAGAATTTGCTATGGGTCCAGCACAGTCTGGCCTTTTGACTGATAGAGAAGTGAGTTTGTTTTTTATTAGCTTGAGAGGTAATTTTGATTGATTTGTTTCTTACAGATTGTCTCGTTATTTTTGTATTTTACCGTTAATCCAAAGCCTAGTATTGAATTTGAAGCTGTGTCACGATGTCGAATAATGGGAACACCACTTACCGTTTGTAGATTTCAACACAGTGATCGGGATAATAGATGGAGTTACAATGGTATGAGTGATTCCATTCGGTAAGTGATTGTTTTTTCTCGCTGAAGTAGTGTGCTTTTTGAAATTTACAGTGTTGATGTATTAATGGGGTTTTGTATTTTTAGGTTCAGTGTAGACAGGAAAATATTTCTCGTTGGTTATGGCGTGTATGGAAGTTATTATGGCTCGGCGGAATATGATGTTTTAATAGAATTGAGTCATGTGGCGTCGGGGAAAGTTGTTGCTTCAAATTCCACAGGTTTTAATAGCGATGGATCGTGCTATACTTTTCGTTTATTGTTTAAGGAACCTGTGGAAATTTGTGCCAATATGCTTTACACTGCGTCAGCTACCTTTAATGGCCCTGATTCACATTGTGGAATTAAGGGAATGCGTCGTGTTATTGTTGACTGTGATTCTGGTAAAAGCAACAAAATTACATTTCAATTTTCGGCCGCTAATGGCGATACCAATGGTACTTCTGTAGATGACGGACAAATTCCTGAATTAATTTTCTATATCTAAGTAAGTCAATTTTCAGTCATGATTCAATTATGATGAAAAAAGATTTTTTTTTCTTTGTTATACATTTCCGTCTGGATATACAAAACATTTTCATCAAGTTATTGGCAACTGCAGAAAAATATTTACGATAATTTCTTTTCTACATATCAAATTTTTTGTTGGTTTTTTTTTTCAAACAAAAAAATAAGAAAAATATCTATTTGTGATATTTAATTTAAAAGGCGCTAATAAGACAATTCTTTTGTGGCCTGTTTTCAATGCAATTTTTCATCAATCAATTAATTTGCATATACTGGCATTTCAATGAAAATAATTGAATTTTTTTTTTTTAAATTAGGCATTTTATGATATTACTCGACAAAAATCGCATTCCTTAGACATCAATGCAAAACATAATTTAATAAATGATGAAATTTCATTAATAAAACAGTATTTTGATCACTTTAGTGAAATAGAGATGAGAAGTTGATGAAATATTAAATGAAAAAATTTAATGATGTGTTGAAAAAACACAACGAATCAATTAATTTTTATGAATTACTGCTATAATAGTATCGAAAGTTTATTTTGACATATCAGTGTCATATTAAGTAGCTTCGATAAATTGTACAAAAAAATTTATGTTAATAAATTAAATTAAATTAAATTGAAAATTTTAATCTTAAAATTATTTTTTATCAATGATGCTACCTAAATTCAATTTTTTCACTTGTTTTTATTACATACTCTCCACTAGTCACATCAATTATTAATTTATTATCAAGATGCATTTTATATAATATATATATATATATGTCTTATGGTACGCGTCATTTTACGTTTTTTTTATATACAATGTTTACATGGCAGTACAGATGTTATTTGATATAATTAAATTACAAAATACTTATTTCAAAAATCTTATTCTAAAACTTCGGTGACATTTTAAATTTAGCAAAAAAAAAAAATTAATTCTGATACTTTTTTTTTATTCTTATCGATTAATGACTGCTCTATAGCAATATTAATTATTATTTTGAAGTATAATTTATGAAAAATAAATGTTAAGATTAGACAAATCGATATATTTAATATCCAGGTAGAAAAAGTAGTTGTGCTTAATTGAAAATAAAAATTTCCAGAATTAATTAAATATTAGGACGGTATTTATGGTACTATTTTGTACGCCAAAAATAAAAAAAAAAATAATCATAATCACCTGAATATTAAATATTATAGATACTTAAAAAAAAATTGTCATGTTGCGTGAGTTTCAAATCGTTATCTTTCATAATAAAAAAATATACATATAATTCTTCTAGTCAGTCCACACAACTAATTGCAAAATTAATTACTTAGAAAAGAAAAAAATTGTAGAAAAACATTTTTTTTTCTTTTTTCAAAATAAGAAGAAATTTTTTTCATTAAATTTTTTCTACATACGATCAAGCAATTTTAAAATTAAATTAATAGAAAAATTAATTTACAAAACTAAAAGCTATACAAGAAGTTTCTTTATGCAACAATGTACAAGAGGAGTTAATGATTAAGAACTGGCCGCATAGAAAAAAAAAAAAAACTAATCGACAATAAATACGATCCTTAATGACTCTGATTATTTCGTGTTCTTATACTGCACTAAAGCACGATTTTTTTCTATAATTAACAAGTGGTTAATTGAATTAATTACAAAAAACAAGTAAATATTATAACCGCCATGATTAGGACGAGTCCTGAGGGTTTTTATTTATGCTGTTGGTAACACGAAACCGAGGAAATATGAGTGATATAAAAAGTAATAGTAAATATATATTTTGATAATAATACCTTTTATGATTTTGATTCTTGTCCATACAATTAAAGTCTTCAATTAGTGACTACTGAAGTAACTTAATCTTTTTTGGACAGAATTTTTAATCAAATTCTGGATCACGATGCTTACGAAATTTATTCTTAACTTTTTTCGTTTTTAATCCAAGTATTTTCTTTTTTTTTGGTTTTGGTGAAACCTCACAGCTGCATCCACTTCGTATTCGAATATAGTCCAGTGTCCAGGATAAACCTGATGCCAATGGTGGAAAATGATTGTGACGATGTTTGTGATTTGAAATTTCCTCCTTAAATCAATACAAATGTCGTATTAAAATTTTTACTTGCCACATCAGAAAATCGAGAAATTTTTTTTTCTTTTTTTTTTCATAGAAAATATCAGAAATTTGTCTTAAAAAGATTTTTTTCAAAATTCGATTTTTTTTATTTTAAAGGTTTATAGGCGTTGTGGGATAAAAGAAAATTAATTGAACTTACTCCTGGATGAGCTGTCGAGTTGGATTGGTCGCGAATAATGGCATAGGTATAGGTGAATTTTTGAACACATCGTGACTGATTGGCGAGTTTTCGGTCAATGAACCTACATGGCTTGTCAAGGACTTCAGGTCTGCATGAGTACTCATAAAATCTCTGAGCAATATCACCGTCACGATACAGCTCGACATACATCTGATGACGATTTTTCCCGCCAGTTGGTTCTGTCATTTCCGCGATTGTCGGACAGCAATCGACCACCCCGTGCTCGCCTGCTTCCTCTCGCAGCATGTTCTGCATCTCGCGATAAGTCAATCCCATTGAGTGCTTGTACTCGTCATACATTGATATCCTGTTGGAAAAATCACAATTTTTATTTCTTCTTATTATTTAATCCTCTTATTTATTCAACTGCAGTTAATTAAAAGATTATTACCGACGATCTACGTGTCCGTGGGATGATTCTCGAGGTTCCCTCGATGCTGATAGGGTAGAGGCGACGTTACTGGCGGCTGTAAGCCACAAAAGTGCGGTTAGCCAAACCACCTGCAACATTAAGTCATTTTTTAAAAACATTTTTATCAATTACATTTTTTTTTTCATTTATATTTCGTCTCGGAATTATGTCAAAAAGATTTACTCAATAAAATAGTAATTTTTCTCATGCATAAAAAATTTTTTTTTTTGAAATAGAAACTTGAATTAAATTTTTTTTTCTTTGATATAATTAAACTATAATTATATGAAGTGTTGGTGATGAAGGAAAAAAAGTAGACTTTACTAATAAAAATATTGCAAAAAATTAAACTGAACTAATAACACCGTATAGTACGCGATGTATAAAATATATGGGTAATTATATTAAACAAAAAAATTAAGTAATTAGTAAATATTTCTACATAATGATATCTTAATTAACGTGCCTTTCCAATAACCTCATTTTATTTTTATTACACCTCTGATATGATTTAGCACTTAATAACTTATAAATAAGCTCATTAAATTAGAATTTTTGTCGTAGTTTTTTTTTTTCTTTTAAACAATATCGTCAACATAGTTGCGCATGTCAATAAAATATGATATTTTACGCGATTTAAAATAGCAACCAAGAAAATTGTTTTAAATGAAAATTTATTCGGTGAAAAAGATATATGCATGCAAAAGAGGTTTCGTGTGTGGATATTACTTTTAATAACCTTCCCCACGTAAAGATCACAGGAGTAATAAACCAAGGTGTTAGTCACGGTGTAACGTACAGGCTCAATGCGACGTGTTATGCATGCGGTTAATATTGCTGTAAAGTTCCTTTGCCTGAAAATCATTAATACGCGACTTATCAATTTTTTTTGTATACACTTGTAATAAAAGTAAATAAGATATATACAACGATGCTTCTACCTATCTAAATAATATTCCATCAAGACGCCGGGATGTCTTGTCATATTATTTTTCAGATTAATTAAACTGCTGACGTAGCAGTTGAGATTATGCGTGTAATACTCGTGATTAATTAACAATATTCTTCTTGCTTTTAATCATTACCCCCCGTGTGCGTCTATTTGTAATAATTATTGAGATTTGTCGTAATGAGTAATATATTTATATATCAAAAAAATTTTTTTTCTTTTTTTTTCAGTTCCAACTAATGACTTTATTACTAATATTATTGATTAACGAACAATTTCAACAATTACCGGTATGAAAGTCTAATAAAATTTTTATTTCAATGATTTTAATTTTTTTCCAAGATATATCTTGATATTTGTATATCATGATAATGTTGCAAAAAAATTTTAGTACATTTCTTCTTATTAAAAATTCGTTTCTTTTGATTTTAGTAAATTTATTGTGTTGATGGTTGTTAATTAGGTTTTAAAAAAATTTCTTGACTTGAAAAAAAAAAAAAAAAAAATTTTTTTCTTTCGTTTTTTTTTTTCTTGATTATCTGAAATCGTCACCAACGCTTGTAGATCAGTATCGTGTCTCTTTCGTTATTTTTCAAAGTCGCGGATGATCAAAGGAGCAACACGATTAGTTTAGTTTTAATCTTAAATATATCCCTTAAATATATCCCACCCATATACACGTTTATTAGAGAGAAAGAGAAATAAAAAAGAAAAAGAAAATGTCGTGTCCAGTTATATAGTCGAGCATTATTTATGACACATTAACTCAAACGACAGGAACACACGTATATATTTTATATGGCGTGCTGTATAACAAAACAACAAAACTGTATTTATTGACCTTCTTGTGACAAGGCCTGTTTTCTAACTAGAAATTTACTGACCGTTTAAAATCATAATATGATTCAATATTATTACTTGTTACAGATACGTTGAATGTATTGAAAAAATTGCAATATCAATAAATACACCTACAGGTGTGTCATAAATAAATTTTTTATGATTCGGTTTTTTAACAATTATTTTATTTTACTTTTTTTTTTTTTTCAAGTAGCGATGAAAGTTATAATTCGATGAGAGATATATTTTTATTGGGAAAAGCTTAGGTGGTTAACCTTGTATGTGTCGCTGGATCAAGGAAGAAATGTATATACCGACTCGATTATAGAGCAGTTGAGGGGGAAAAAAGGAGGAAGGATAAAGATAAAATGAGCTAGACTGTGGCGAATCAGTTTCTATATTAAACGTCTGCAAAACATGATTTTATCTAATTACGATCTGGCGTGGAATTTATTTTCAGATATGTATTTATAATTGTAATTGTATATAGTAATGGCTATACCGATGACGACTGAGGACCGCTGGGGTTGTTTATACAGGTCTTATCCGAGAAAACATGTCCTGTTTAAAGAAAAAAAAAAAATCTATATACTAAATCTCAAGGAAAAAAAAATTTTTTTATCATCAAAATTTATTTCTAATTAATTTTTTTTATCACCAACACAAGTCTCCATGCGGTAGGTTAGTTGTGAAATAATTTTTTTTATGTTTTGTGGATTTTTTTTTATTTGAAAAAAAATTTCTAAAAGTGATCGAATTAATTGCAGTGTTTGATCGCTGATTTATAATGATGAAAACTTCATTATTTCGGATGATACGTGATAAATTGAAACTCCTCTCATTACCTAACACTATATACAGCTAAACTTCCACTACCAAGCAGTCGTAACTGCTATTTACTCTGCTCTGTAGTATATTCTCCATCATCACATACATGTTAATGTCACACGTGTCTTGCTCCATCTATACAAAATTCTATATGTATGACACAAATAAAAAAAAAATTAAAGAAAGAAAAGAGTCAAAGACGCTTCAAAGGTGACTAAGTAAATGTTTATACACGTCAATCATAAAACTCGCAGCATTCCGCTTGTCTAAACAACCTGCGGTGTTCAACTGCCTGATGCCATTATAATTTTATATTTATTAATCAGTATAGAGTATAATAATTTACGATAGCAAATTTTATTAATTAATAAATTTCTAAGTGCGTTGATGAAACTAATGAGCCGCCGGGTATAAAAATTTTTATTTATTCATATATACCATGAGTTATATAGAATTTGATATTTTTTTTAAAACAAAATAATTTTTTTCAATAATAAAAAAATCAATTGATTTGCGTGTTTTAGCTACTGATTTTTAATCTGGATATCATTTGTCCATCTAAATATGCTAATTTTATAACGATCTTAAATTATACCAAAGTGCATCAGTAACCGTTAGATATGCCTCATTAGTATCGGAGAATAATAGAATACTATTCATCAAATAAAATTGCAGGAGAAAAAAATTTTTTATAGCGTAAAAAAAAAAAAACTTTTGCCAAGTCAATAAATAAAATAGATGAATAATATTTCTCATCGTATAAAAGCTATTTTGCAATATCAAAACACTTTCATCATATATATCTATATATACAAACTCTTACATAAAATTCCCAACTTGTCATCATCATATAAGCGCACATCTTTAAACAGATTATAATTTTTTTCTGGTATATAAAAACTTATATAGCACAGTATGTCGGATGCTCCAGTGAAAGGCGATTAGCATACTTAATAATACCAAGGTATAGAGATGAGTCTTCATACATACACATGCTCACAGATATGTCTACACCATATAAACTAAATTATAAACTATATAATTTTTAATTTATCATGGAATTAAATCCAAACATTGATTCCCGGTGTGTTGAAATATTTTTTCTCATCGGTAAAGATTTATCCTCTGGTCAGTAGATCATATTAGGGCAGCTCCAAACTCGATATACACGTAATATATACATACACATTGACTGTATATATATATATATATGCATTAAATTGCTTCCTTTCAAGACTGCTATTATTAAATTATAGCAACGAGTTGACAAGGATGTATACGATCATTATCATTTATCAATATCGTCGACGAGGGGCTCTTGAGCGTTGTCTTCGTCGTCGTCACGTAATATTATGTAGATAACGCTGGTATGCGATCGAGAAAAAGAAGATCGTTCGAGACGATAAAAAAAAACGTATATCCTTGATGTATAAGTGAGTGTGGTGTGTGTATGTGTGTGTGCTCAAGTGATGGCTTCCGATGAAAACGAGTAAATTATTGATCTCTTCACTTTTTTATCCAGCGTGTGGTGAAAGAATTAGTTGCGATGTGTTATTAAAATTTTGTTTAATTTCAATTTTTTTTTATATTTTACGGATCTAAAAGATATAGGCTAAACTTACCGCAATGAGGACGCCACGAGCTTCAATTCGCATAGTAGCTGGCCGGGCCAGCAATCAGGCCGATGATTTAATTCGCCTGCTGCTCGATCGACTTGTTTAAATCGATCCCAATCACGATGGAGACACAGGGTAAACTGTATTGCAGTAACCACACCTGCCTCCACGATGATCCAATGACTTTTTCCACTCCAAATCCACTTCTGGTGATCGTGATTTCCGTATCCGGAACATGGCCTGAAAAATTCACGTATTTCCTATCAAAATATGTTGTATATAAATTTTTTTTATCTGCATATTCAATATACAGTCTGGGAGGGATTGAAATATTTTTTTTTGTTATCTTTGTAAAACTGTCAATTTGCGTTAAATCATGAATTTATGAGTTTTGCTATCAGTTTACTTCGATAAAATGATTTTATAGCTTTATTAGCAATAAAATCTACCGGTTCTGTCAAAGGACTGTAATATACGGGATGAGTCATGACAGAAGGTATTGACAATCGGGTGGTATTTCCAACTTATATATAAACGAGTATGACACATGCTGGTCAGTTAATCGCGCGGTTGTCGTGTCATTTTTATATGGGATAAAAATTTTTGTGAGATTTGAGGAAAAATCATTTAGGAATCAGTGAATTTGGGAAAAATGTGTATTGGGAGAGACGCAGTATAGTGCAAAAAACCGGTCTTTGATGCAAAAAACACTAGGTAACTAACCCCTAAATCTCTTGATGATAAAAAAATAGTTCGCTTGAATATTATTGTTAATTTTTTTTCAAGCTCTGTATAGATGTTGGTTTGAAGTTTTAATCACCTATTATATGGTATTCCATGCCTTGCCACTTATTTTAACACAATTTTACCGCCAAAAAATGTGCCTCAAGCACCAGTAAACTTGCATGATTTGTGACTGAGTTCCTGCAGCAGACCATGCTCGACTGTGCTACGTATCAAAGACACATTGATAAGAATTACAAGGCGGAAAACCGCAGACAATTCGTCTCGAGGAACTATCTTATCTTACGATGAGTGGGTCTCTTGAAATAAGATATTGACCTGATGCCTAAAATAAAATTACTTTAGATAAGTGCACTGCTCGCCGCGCTGCAATTTTTTTTTTTATCACTTAAACAGTACAGTTGACTTGACTGATGGTTGAATGACTGCGTCTATAGTGCCTATTGGATCATTTATAAACCATTGATTTCTCAGTTGAATTTATAATCATCGATTGGTCCGTGTAAAACGCCTCTCACTTGATTTTACCCGCCTCTTCGCGAATTTACAGACAACTTTATTAATTACATTAATAATTCAATGTATAAAGCAATTGTTTGTTAAAGAAGAATTTTTTTTTCTACTTTTGGTCAAGTTTATTTTGCAAATATCGAAATATATATGTGTCGCTTTGATTGAGAGTATCGAGTATATAAAATGACTCGACAATATTTTATCATTTATTATCTAATGCATTGAAACGGTAAATAAAAATATTATTGGAATGTTATTAGATGGATATCATCAACAAAAAGTAAAAATAATACAAAAAAGTAATTTACAAGTTAACGTCTCTCTTTCTACGAGTGGTCTTATCGATGCAAAAATTCCAACGATCGATCATTGAGACTTATACCAGCTCGACAAGAACGAGATTCATCGATACAACCGAGCTATAAAATCGCCGCTTCATATTTCATACCTTAATTGCACATTTAATTCTGACTCAAGGCGTTGGTATGGACGCGAAATGAGAACATATATGTGTACATGTAGTGCAGGATGGATTTTTTCAGATTGCCTTTGAATTTTCCTATATAGATTATTAGTGTTATTGCTAACGATTATGTCAATATATCTGTGGAAAGTATATATGTATGTGCAAAAAAATATAGATTCAATAGTTAGAGTTAGGGATTGAGTTGTAAAAGCTGTCAGTCGAGTTTTATACACATGCAGGTATGCAAACAACGATCATGAGAGTGGACTTAAAGCTTAGGATTTATGCTCGTCAACGAATAAAAGAATATTGTGAATGCATAAATAGAGATCGTTTTCCTTACGGTGATTTAACGTGATTCTAAGAGAGGAAAATGCCAGGTTACGACTCTCTCTCTATAGTAACGGAAAAAAATAATAATAAGTGCTTGTAGTATAAGTGATTTCTTCTTAAATTATATTGCACAAACTCCCTGATAAATTATATCAATTTTTGTTTATTTTTATTTTTTAAATTATACTGCTTAAATTTGCGATTTTTAATAATTTTTTTTTTGGCTATATTTATTAAATGGAGGATTCAGGACAGAAATGTTGATGAAATTAAATTTGAGATGATTATAAAAAATGACGACAAAAGGTTTTACATGTGAAAAATCATTTTCCACGTTTATCTACGTATACATAAAAATCCATTAGAGGCTGATAAGAACACACACGTGCTAAATTTGAAAAAAAGAGAAACCAGAAGAAGAGAAGTAATAAAAAAAGGTGATTTAATTAGCGAAAACGACATTCAACATATAACAGGTAGGAACCGGCTCTCGCACCAGCTGGACATTTCATCGCCCATTCATGATGCTTGATGAATGAATCCGAGAATAAACTACAATATTTAAAGAAAACATGTCGCCATCATATAATGCGTTCTATATATAATCAGTTTTTAAAGTTTATTATAGTGTGAGAATAATAATTTTTTTTTGTATTTATATTTGTTTTTTTCCTAATAAACTCTAATTTAGTCTCTGATGTGTACTAACACGCCCACGATGGATAAAAACGACCGCAAATAACCCCGCAAGTCTGTTATATTCTGACTGCAGTAGCACATGCCCCTTTTGTAGTTAGTATATATACCGGATGTCTAAAATATATTCCAAGGCGGACAAATTGATCGATTGCAATCGTTTTAAATTGCAGTTTTATCCATATCTGTATCTCTACAAGTAAATAATTCAAATACTAATTACAATTGTGTGTTGTAAATGATTTAAAAAAATTTATTTCTCTTCTACAATCGTTATATTAAAGCCGAAAATTTGAAACTGACCATCTTTGACGTATTCATAAGCGTTTAAATTGTCATATAAAGAAATGGAGAAATTTTTTAAAGACAACAATGGGAAATAAAATTTTGTGGTTAGACACTTTATATAGTCTTTGTGTCGATTGAAAGGAGATGGTTTTGCGGTTCCGTTTCGTTTTTACCATTCTTATCTGTTCACAATCCGTAAAATAACGCAATAAATTGAAGAAAGGTATTACTAAAGTCTAAATAGCAAATTATAATGCGATATCTACTTTGTAATAAACCTAACATTTTGTTTACGCTGTGAAATTGTTACTCCAAAATAAGCCAACATTTTGTACAATGTTAAAAAAATTTTTTTTTACTCATACTTAAGCGACACATATATACTCGATACTTTACCATCATCTAATATATATTTAGTGAATAAAAATGTAAATAAAATAAGAAGAAAAAAAATTCTTGCTAATATGTTTGACTGATCCGACGATTTCTGGGCGGTTAGGAAATGTAAAATGTGTCACTCTTACTCGAAGAAATAAGTAGTTTCTATTAATCATATTTTTTCCTTTTTTTCTATACGATTATATCGGATGATTCCCACGGCATTCCAGGACGCATAGCTAATTAGCCGCGTTGCGGATGAAGCAAAGAAATAACAGAGAAGAATCGCTGGATATATAAAAAAAACTGTTTAAAGGTGTGTAATATAATTAAAATCACAACCACCTACTAAATACTTTTCATTTTTTTTTGCTTAGATATATCTGTACAAGTTAACGGATTAGTTGGAGATTTTTTTTTGTTCAAAGTTCTGCCGCAAACTCAACCAACGACAATCTGATTTTTATCTGATGGTTATTTCATCATTTGTCCTTGCTGTTGTTGCTGTTAAGCAACCGATAATTCAGGCTAAATGATTTAATTTTGTTGATGTAACTATATGTTGCAAATATTTATATATATAAGAGAAAAATAACTAATTTTATTCTAAAATTATTCCCTCGTTAGTCAACTGCCACTAGAAGGCGTATCGAGGATACAATGGGCGTCGAAATCTCATAAACTCGCCTCCTCAGTGGCTCATTGTTGTATTTCTCACTGTATATATGTACATATAGTGACACTACACCAACGCTGTAATGATGGAACGAACAATATCTGCCTCCAATAGTCACGCTTCCCTGCTGGATGACAATAGTCTTGATTAGGACATTAGTGAGTGTTATAAACACCTTTTTCCACACATAATCTATCAAGGACATAAAATACATGATGCAATTCTATTTAACATTTTTTTTTATAAAAATTATTCTTGGAATTCAAGTTTCTATTGATTTCTTATCTTTTTAATCCTATTAGGTATAATTAATGAGCGGGACATCTTTTGCTACAAGGTCGTAAATATGTCTAATAACTTAAAACATATGCTATATACATTTTATTTATATAGCAAATTTTTTATAGAAATGTCCAACTAATTTGCTTATATAGACCCAGGTGAAATTAAAAATTTTTTAATTTGTAAAACATCTTTAAAAAAAAAAAATTATTTTGGCATATATTTTTTGTTTTAGAAATTTTTTACGTTTTTTTTTTTTTTCGATCGTTTAGGATAAAATTGGGGATTAGTGAATTATGCCTGACAAATGCTATATATCTATGTAGGAATATTATAAGTTGAATTTTAACGTATATAATCATGGTATGAGTAATATCTTAAAGCTAATGAGTTAATTAACGTTATTAAGCATCAAAACGTAGAATTTTTTATAGATTACAAAATCTTCTTTGATTACTCACATATACATGTCTGATATCTCCACTATATGCCGTTGATTGCTGATGCCAATGTGATTATGGATTATAGCGGAAATTTGTATTTATGCAGATTATATTTCACATACAGAGACACGGTGACATTTAGATTGTAATCTCTATCTTCATCATTTATCTTTTATACGTTGCCTCAATTCATATCAGTGGCATGTTTAATTCGCACGCATCGTATATGGATATATATTAATATTAGACATACCATGAAATGTGAATACAAATCCTCTTATTAAACCCAAAAGAGATCAGTTCTACTTTCACACCGATTAAATTTATATCTTGACGTATCGCTAGTTGACATAAATGTATACGCGCATACAATCTATATATCTATAGAAAAAAAATACATATAGACGGCATTCTGGTTGTTGGGATTAGTTGGATGGATATCCCCTTGATTTATGACTGTTATCACTAAAATACATAAAAATTAATGTATATAAAATGTAGTATATATCATTGCAAGTCAAAAATCGCTAAATTTATCATTAATATCATTATTGTTTTTGGTATAGACGTGTCTGTCATGACATTTAAAATGAATCAGAAACACACGCGGATTATCAAGCTGCCTCTGACATTGGCTACCATAATAATTTGTCAGAGCACCTTCAAGTCGGTCTCTAACAAACGCGACTAATCGCATCGTCGAATCTCTCTTTTACATCGCGCATCTCTCAAGTGTCAACTCAAACTCAATATATATACTACTGTAAGACATTCATTTTTTTTCATCATTTTAATGTTTATTTTATGGAAAAAAAAAACTTAATCAAAAATTTCTATACATTTTAGTAAATAATTTTTTGAAAGTTGAAGTCTCAACTTTTTTTTTGACGTGCAAAAGAAAGCTTGAAAATTTTTAGTCAGGTATTTCCTAGAAAAAAAAAAAATAAAAATAATGAAAGCCTCAATTTTATTGAATTTCCGTTTTATTAACGTAATATATATTATTGATGAGTTGAAATAGAAAAAAATCAATGTTTTGAACAATTAAAACGTGTGGGACATTAGAGTAAGTGTCTACAATGGCAGGCGCCAAGAAATCTATCATTAATTCATTTATGCATATCCTTCATCGTGCATGTAAGTAATGTTAAGCTCGATGTCACGCGTCGTTGGTAATGTATTTGTACTGCTGGTCGGTCGAGCAATGTATTTTACGCGTGGCTTATCAATACGTGACAGATGCCGTAAATCAAAGGTACTTTGTGGTGTATATATGCCTCTCTTCCCTCGCGTCGTATGCCAACCGTATAAAAGAGTGACTTACGCGAGAGTATACATCATACGCAGGCGTGTATGTAGATGAATGTCTAATTGTCGTCGTTATACATACGTCCGCTACTAGCAGACTAATAATAAAGAGCGAGCGGACGACTATAAAAGAATGAGAAATGACAGGGCTTGGCGCCCAAGCCAACTTGAGTGTAGGTACTCGCCGTTCACAACACACCCGTCACTTTCTTCATGAAGTTAAATCCGATATATGTATTATATATAAGTATAATTATATTGTATACACTCGATCGATTCTATGACTCAAGTGCTTAAAGGCTATATTGCTGTATACTTACTGATTTTATCACGGGGATATTCCATTTTTTTAATATTATATTTATTATGTGGGTGCATTAGTTTCTGACAGTGTCACTCTTGATGAAAAATTATGGATAAAATTATTTCTTCAACTTGACAAAATATTAATCAATATCATTGCAATATATCCAAGGATTTTATTGATACAAATTTAAATTTATATATCCAGATAACTCTTTTTTTTTTTATTTTAAGTTTATATTTGAAATTATATATTAGGGTACAAAGGTCGAATATTTTATATAACAAAAAATTTTCTAAAATTTATATCTATACTTTTTTCTTTTCAATTATGAGAAATAATTTATCAAGTAAAAATAATTTTTAAGGATAAAATATAGATTATCGTCAATATATAGTGATTGAAATTTCATGGTTTTAAGTTTTGGTCGTGAAAGGAAATAAGAGTGTTAATGAGGCGCGGTTTGACTATAGGTGGCATCATCAAGAAAGTCTATGAGAGAATGTCGCGTCTTCTCTCTCTGCTTCTTAACTCTTACATATATGCTCATATATGTACGTAAGCTTTCCATAATTTTTCCATCCAATTGCCATGCGTGTTCAAGGCCTTGCCGAAGTCGTGGCGACTTGGAACAGCTTCATCAGAGGCCGCGCTTGTGTACCAAGAGAAACTATTGGGCGCGCAAGGGGGACAAAAAGGGGGTTGTTATATATTATATATGTACGTAGTAAAGTAAGTGTGCATGTCCGCGGTCTCGTTATGACTTTCGTCAATCAGGTGTGCTCTCTCCTCTCTCCACCTGTCTCCCTCCCGCCCCGCGTCTCACATGTGAGGCCTGGAATGTCGATAACTGAATATGCAAATAGCCGTACAGTCAAGCGGACATTTAATGGCGCCAACTTGCAACGCAACTCAGACCTAGCAGACCTATAAGGATATATTTTTTTTAGATTTTTTTCTTTTATAGCTTAAATATATCCTGAGATGAGGTTTCTCCCAAGGGAATCAAATTTGCTAATATACTTTGCACTGCGAATTCGTAGACTCGACTGTTTCATTTGAATCGTGTCATCACGATATATAGATATAATATACAAAAGGCCAAAAACTCTGAAATAGAAAAAAAAAAATGTCATAGATTTTTTTTTCCGCTTGAAAAAATTAAGTTTTGCTGGATTAGATGATGGCTATTGTTTTACAATGGTCATGACTATTGTCTCACATTGTTGAAAATGCGACTTGGGGATTTTTGCCGAGAATCATCATGACAAACAGTGTACGAGAAAAAACAAAAAGAAAAAAAAGAGAAAAAGTATAAATGTAAAAGACCTGATGCATCCGCCCACAATGCTGTCAACTCTGCCATAAGCTGCTGTCAAGTTCTCATGTGTCCAACATTTTACTTTTCTCTCTCTTATTCGCTCTCTACCACCCGAATAATCGCGAGATGAGCGGCGCGCGGCATCAGTCTTTTATTAAGAAAAGTCGTCTTGCTTATTTCGAGTCACGTCATATTCCTTTAGGGATATTGTCCGTTGAGTATTAAACGAACCCCTTCATAACATTGTCACAAGACCTAATTATAAATGAGGCTTTCGTTAAATGCTGAACAAATTTGTAAATGTGATGTTACGAATCTTAAAGTAAGTGAAGGAACGAATCGTGTTCGTTGATTGCAAATCTTTTTATACCAACTGACATGTTACACTATATTTTAACAGGACGTTTCGAATTGCTCAGCAAATTTTTCTCCTTCATTCGTTCTTCCAACTTTTTTTATTTATATTTTTTTTTTTTCTAGTCGTCTTGAGTTAGTTAATTGCTGTGAGAGTATTTTAACCCTCTCCCCCAACTCTTTCACTGGCCTTTTAGTATCTTTTTTCAATCGTCAGATGATGCATCTAAATATAATGGTGGAAGTATATTGTATATAGCTATAGTGTAGAGAAGCCTCAATTTTTCCAAGTATCTTTGTTTCAATGTTTGTATTTAGTTAGGAAAGGTGTTGGATGTTGCTTTGTAAGTGTTTTCCGGGTTCTCAATTTTATTTTCTCACGTATGATTGGATCCAGTAGTGGTCTCGCGTGAGTCAACAGATTCTGGAGATGAGGACTCTGTTTGAATTGGAGTGTAGGATTTTCTGAAGCTCCTTATTACACGAAAATCCTCCGTTGAATTCTTCTAAAAGTGAGTGTGGCGCCAGATTGATAAATAGAATAGTCGAAAAGTGAAATTAAACCGTTGTTAAACTATAACTGATATCCAACCAAGTCCGTCAAGGATTAAAACAAAAAGAATTTTTGATTAAATTTTTTTTCTAATGTTTTTAAAATTCAGATATCACGTTAAAATTTTTTTAATTCGTAAAAAATAAAATTTGTTTCATTTGTACAGGTATGCAGAATAGGTGTAGCATGCTTAAAGCCTAAAACTACTCCAGTTTATTATGACTGCACGCCACTATAACCGTCTCAGTTACAAAAAAAAGATCTTCAGACCAAGTTAGACCAAACAGTAACACGATATTCCCACTTAATTACATCCTAAAATACGATTAACATTTTGCGATAAATTACAAAAAATTACCTAAAATATTTTTTTCATGACAAAAAATTAATTTTTCGAATAAAAAAAATTTTTTTATAGCTATATACTTACAGTAGTAGGGGGAACATATGTAAAATGCAGTTGGAACAATGACACTTTTCACTGACTTTTCATATCCAAACATTATGCGAATAAATATGCAATCAGTCGCGACGAATAATTAATTAGCGAATCAAGATTTATTCCCGACGCATATATGCAGTCACATATGTACTTACACATTACCATATATATGGTTATATATGCATAAACATGATTGAAAAAGATTGAAGCGTCCTTTTTTCCCTCGTTTACTTTGAAGATGATAAATATAAATAATAATTGAAAACTCGTTTAGCAAATTTGTTGATTATCCAATCAAAATTGACACAATATGAGTTGTGTAATGGATTACAATATTTAATATGACCGGCTGGTTGCCGAGTCTGGACAGTGAGAGCCAATAAACGTCTTAGGTAAAGCTCAAGTGAATGCGTGTAGTAGTTTTCGATTGGTTTATCAAGCGACAATAAATTATCGCGTGAGTAAACCCCGCTTGTTGGGTGGCAACTGAAATCATAAATCATTGCCAATTGCGAAGAATTAGACCTTAAAAAAAAACAAACAGCTGAGAATCTTCAATTGTAAATTTTTCTCGCACAAAACCACTGAGCAATAAAGTGGATATATAGACATGAAAAAAAGTTTATTTCCGCTCTTGAGATGTATATTGTCAGATGTTTCCATGAATTGCATAAGACGTTAATCTGATAAGATGTGAAGGACTATTATTATTTAGATTACTCGATCGTTGGAGGCGTTACAAGTGCTTGAGAGGTTGTGTTATTTGTGAAATTGGCTTGTTATAAAATTGGAAAAAAATCAAATGCCTTAAACTGCCATGAATTGAATTATTGGACAGAGTAAAAAAATTTTTTTCAACAGTTTGCCATGTAATTTGTAATTCTATTTGTGGTATTGGTGGGAAAGAAGAATTTTTTTCGCAGTTTTTGTCGACATTTCAGCTTGGGTTGGTGGACGATCGTGGGTCAAATCAAGTCGTGAAACGGTATTAGCATAATACACGTCGATGCCTGACTGATAACAGTCAGTTGAAATACATGGCACGTCTGTGCAAGTCGGTTCTTTTCCACCTCTCGCACGTATTATCGACGTGAGCTATATCACGGGAAGAGACAACGAACTTCGGCGGAATACAAAAGATTGTGAAGATTAAAGGAAATATGTCGTGATGCTACTATTATACTTGTTGTATATAGGATCGCTACTTACAGTGAAGCAACATCGGACACTTACACGCATGACGGGAAAGCTAAGATTGCACTAGTGGGTGGACATCTTGTGAGTTAACTAAGAAGTCCTTTGTGTGGCCAATCTCCACCGCGTTTATCCCGCGAGATTTATGGGCTAAAGGACGTTGTGGACGCCGCGTATTGCCACCGGACACGCCTCAAGGCGCGCCAACCCGAGCGCAAACAAATGATGCGACCACTTGTAAACATATGGGTTATACAATCTTCTTCCCTAAATCTTTATCTTTTTCCAATCAATTTTAGATCTATCGATGATCTGTCGTAACCGGAAATCCTTTATATATGTCATGATTTTTTTTTAACTTAAAAATGATCATATACTAACCTAAATTGTTTGAATAAGATTCTCAACGTAGTAAAATTCTTTTCTATCTCAAAATCGGTCATATATTAAAAAGAAATTAATTTAAAAGAAGAATAAATTCGACTTTTTCAATCAAAAATATCGTTTTCAATCAAAAAAGTCATTTTATATTAATTGAACGTGAGAAATCCGATATTTTTTATTAAAAGATAAATAATCGAAAATCCTGAAAAAAATGGTTTATTAATAATTCAAAAATTCTTGAATCGAAATTAAATTTTTAAGTGTGTAAAAGATATTGACTGTAAATTTTTTTTTTTTTCCAAAGAAAATAGGGTTTTTTAGTTATGAAGAAAAAATTTTAAATTGTGTAGAGAAATAAGAAACACTTCCTCTTTGGCAGGAGTAGCAAAATAATATTTATTAGGTGTGAGATGAAGAAGCGGAAAAAGCTGTGCATACTGCGCGCGAGCTGTGGTGTTCAGGGCAAAAAAAAGAAAGAAAATGAAAGAGAACCCGCCGCACACTACGATTTCCAAAAAGAAAAAAAATTATTCTGGGCCTCCGCGTGCCAATATAAACCGGCTTGATAAATAGACTTGCATACACACACACGTACAGCACACGGTATATAAGCATATATAACGGATCGACAAATACATTTATTTATTTCCCGGTGAATATTGTTTCCTCCTCCATATAATGCTGTCATCATACTTAGTAAAAAATTGAAGAAAAAAAATTATCCAGGCAAAACATTTGGTCTACTAAATGGACGATCGGATAAAATGCTTAAAAAACACTTACTAATATTAAAATACTGTCAAATGAAATTTTTTGTAAATATATTAAATGTCCTTTTATCAATGATCATTATTAACTCGGTATATTGAGTATCTCGGTAATTAATTTTATTGTATTTCTAATTAATTAAAAGGATTATAAGAGCGTGCGACTGATATGGAAACCATAAATTCAGTAGGGGCCTTAAGACCCGTGTCTATAATGCGATTGTAACTATCACCTTAATCGTGATTATTGCTAAACAAATGGCTATAGTATAATGACGTTATCTGAGTAAAGGGAAATTAGCTGCGAAAGCTTAGACTCACAAATGCGTGAATAATACCTACTATTTGTGTGTATAATACTTAAACATTGCAAAATGGTCGACGTCAATAGGGTCATTGAAAAGGATACTTGTGCGAATTTATTAAACTTTTAGCATAGGGGTCTTTACAGGGTGATAAAAATTTATTTTGAAAACAAAAAAATAAAAATTATTATTTATCATTAAAAAATCAATTTATATATTAAAATTAAAATTTTGAAAATTGCATTATTATTTACCATTTCATTCTATATCGTGAGATTTTTCATAAAAATAAATCAGATAAATGAATAATTTTTATTTTCTGTAAAAAAAAAAAATTTTTTTTCCATGTACGGAATAAAATTTTCATTTTTTAATCCTGATTTTACACAAGTTGTATTCATTTAGATATAAATTTTTTTTAATATCTAGTACGACGAGTTTAAAACAAATAAATGTTTACAAATATTTCCTATATGAATTTGAGGCACGATCAAGTGTCTAGAATATACATTTATAGATTTTTTAAATGTGTATTGGTGTATTTGTCGGCATCTGAAAATGTGAGAATATGCTTATCAGTCAGAAGCTCGTAAATTCAGATAGCTAACGCCATTAACTGGCTTGAAAGCTTTCGACAGATAAACATGTATATGGATTTTCTATTTTATGAGATTTTTGGATTAGTAAATTTTTTTTTTTCTCCTTATATTTTCAATTTGTCAGTGATGAGTTAGATTCAGTGACAAGTATTAGAGAGGCCTGTGATCACATTGTAAATTAGTGTTCTAATGCGGTATTAATGTCACCGTATATTTTTCTTATAGGACATGTTAATAGCACGTGATAAAATTAATATATTTTTAATAATCGAAATTTTTTTGATGAAAGTTATGTGAAATAAGGTGGGCCATTTATATATGTATGCATGGAAAAAATTTATGTACTCTTGAAAAGAGGAAAAAAAAATTACCGAGTAGAATTGTGTAATTTACGATATTTTTTATGTGGAAATTTAGCATGTTAATCTGATATTGTGGAACAAATTTATAAAGGAGGAAGTGCCGAATTTCGGATTGAATAAGCATAGATAGAAAATATATAATAAATATATAGTTAAAGCATAGTGAAGAGAGCTGGATGACGCTGAACGGCGGCGCCGTGAGGTAACTGAGACTTATGTGCGGGAATTTGCATCTCAAAGCAATTTTACAGCCACACCAGAAGCTTTGTATGTTGGCATGGTATATATGGACCGGTTCTTATGCTTTGCAGCATCAGAAAAATGACAAAAGAACATAACATCTATATATTATACACACTCTCACTTTCTAGACCCGTCTCCAAACATGCAACCATTTAATTGGTTATTAATTTGCATTTATCCGCAAAAATACTCAAAATGCCTTAAAAAGAATTTTTGTTTCAATTAAAAAATAAATAAAAAGTGAAAAATGTAGGTTATTTTCTATCATAGAGACAAAAAAAAACAGCAGGAGATAATAAATTAGAGGTTTTTTTCATGTGTGCCGCTTTTAACATGTGTCACACATGAGTTTTAGAGAAAAAAAACTATATATAGCATTTGTGCACAGTACAAAAGAAAATCGACGATCGGCGCCATATTATAGCCGATACATTTTTCAAATGTCACGAAAAAAAAGTCGACGGATTTTCTCAATCCACTGATTGCTTCTTTTTTCACGTTTTCCCAACCGCTATAATAAGCTCAAAAATATTCTCGTCATGTCTGATGTCGAATGTGTGCCTGTGGGGGTAGTTTCAGATTATTTCGTCATTTTATCCCAGTCTTCTATTTTATTTGTTTCTTTCGTTTTTTGTAGACATCATATATAGTTGATGCTTGAGCAGCGTCCGCAAATTACAGACAGTGCCAATGAAATAAGGAGATAATGCGCCAAGGCACATAGCCTCAGGCATATCCGAATACATAGAGTGCATCACGAAGAGCTCAGTTGTTTGTGAATTATTGCAGAATGATAATCGTGTGGGGGTGGTCTTTTGAATTGAACCGCATTTTGCCTGAAGATATTATTTCCATCGAATAAAAAAAAATACTTGCAACATCTTTCTCTATAAAATCCTAATTGTTTATTTTAGAGGAAAAATTATCTATATTAAATCAATTTCCGGGATGATGAATTCTGCACTATATAATAATTAAAGAAATAATAATTTTAAAAAATTAACACAAAAATTAAAATAATAAAAAATGTAAATTGAAAATTCGATTGGAAATTTTTTTAAACTTATGAATTATTTAGGTTTTAGTTTTTTTTTAAGCTGAATATTCAGTCGATAAATCTATTTTATTTTTTATGATAAAATTTGTTTAAGATTTTTTTTTAAGTGATTTATCTGACGGGTTAAGAATTTTTTCGTGTAGAAAGAAAAAAATTGATAAATAATAGGGTTGAAAAATTTTTGCAATATTAAAACAAATAAATTGGTAAAGTATATATATACCAAGAAAAGACAATTAGACGGACGAATTCACGCGGAACGCGCGACCACAAGCTAATTACGACTGGCAGTATACCATCCCTCAAGTTAATTGAGCACACACACGTGTGTTTTCACATCATCCTAACAAAAATAATATTAAAAAAACTGAAAAAAAAAAATAATTTTCGCTCAGAATTTTCTCGCAAGAACTTAATAAAACAACGCGAAGGCGCCGCTGATGTCGCGCAGAGACCGAAAGCAGACGTAGTCATTCCAGAGCAGTATTATTAACATAACCCTTTTTAAACATGACGCCCTACATCTATATATTTCAATTTATTTGTTTTATTAACTCGGTTATACATGCATACATTCATTTCAATTTAATTGTCACGTTTGGTATATATATACTATATATGATGCCGGTGAAAGTGTGCATAGACTTTTGCCAATTTTGACATGAAACAAATATAAATAAATAAATTCAATAAATTAATTTCGTTTCGTATGCGTAATCTGATTAATTTACGCACGCCCAGATTGACGTGATAAAATTACGAGTATTTATTATAACGATTTTTTTTGTTGCGTTTTTCTGTTTTTTTTTTTTCAATATTTATCGATAAGATAGATATATTTGTAACGCATGAGCGGGGATAATTTTAATAGGCGAGAGTGGTAAACGGTTGTTAAAAATTATCAGTACGCAAGAACGCGCCAGGCGGCAAAGTGATTATTATAAAGACGTTCGTGTTAGGTTTACGAGGGTTACGAGCGCCGCTCTGCAGCCTTACAAGGTGTTACTGTTGGCGAGAATAAAAAAATAAATAAATAATAAATTTTTTTTGCGGTTTTAAAGGGAAAAAAATGTCGAATAACCGTGCACACACCTTGAAAATATACATATATTGCAAAAGAGCGATCAATCGTTTAATTTTTATACTCATATCATAAAATTTTAAACGATATGTAATTTTTTTATACAACTAAATTAAAAATTTAAGCAATCTGAGCAATGGAATGAGCCTTTATAAATAGAATAAGTCAACAATAGGCCAAGCGTAAACTTTAGAATTTTTTATTCATGAAATTTACCATCGAAAAAAAAAAACATAAAATTTATAAATATAGGATTATAAAAGTCTAATAAAAAATATCAATGTCATATGACATTATTTTTTATCTAAAAACACTTACGGGCTTATCTACGTTAATAATATGGTTTTTTTTTTTTTAATTTTTAACGCGCATTTGGTAATTATAGAAGTCACGTTAATACGCGTTAATATTTTGGGTATAAAAGCCGATCAAAAAACATCGAACGTGATATAAAATACAATTTTAGTCCGTTTTTATTTCATTAAATTAAATTTTTTGAAATTTTGATTCTTTTTTTGAATTTCTAAATAAAAAAAAATTTTTTTCTACTTATTTCGGTATATTGAAGTGATGATTCAAGTTAATGATTTTTAAGTTGACAAAAATAATTTTTCTGATTTGATTGTATATATGTGTGTATAATTCAAGTGATAGTGGAATATGACTGGAAAAAACATTTTATCGACTTGAGAAATGATTTGAAGACTGAAATTATCACGCCATGCGTGAAAAACGCGTGTGATATATGAATTTAGAGAGACTAAAATCATCGACCTCGCAATCCCATGCATGCATGCCTATATATTCATACATTTATTTATCTATGAGAGTATACGTGCGCGATACTTTTATTTTATACGACCTAAAGGGTGACACAGAGTCTGCAGTATATCAAATCGCCCTGAATCCACGGGCGGTGTCCATGTAAACACCACGCGGAAATACATCTTCTTGAAACTGTCTGCACTGGCTCATTCGGTTAACTTCATTCACAGAGTTGCCCCCACTTCGCGTCGATTCCATATACAGGACGATACTTCGTTGTAGATCGCGTGCATGTATATATATATATTTTTTATCCAAACTTGATTTTTTATACAACTCTCTTACGTATCGTAAAATTCACTTCCGCTACGTCTCGATCGACTGGTCCTCGTAATGCCAATTCGTGGAACGAAATTTAACACATTGTATATACAACTCGAAATTTATACCAAGCTGTTCAAAGTAAAAATTCTTAAGTATTTATATACAAAATGTCTTTTGAAAATTTATTAATATTTTTTATGATTGTAAATTTTTTAAACGGAAAAAACTTTTTTTTCTTTTGATGAAACATTTCAATCTAAGAAATTTCTCAATCGATTTTACGATGAATTTTTTTTGTTTTTTATAAAAATCTTTCGAGAGTGATGCATTAAAAAAATTAGAAATTGAAGAAATCATAGTTTCGAATTTGGTCTATGATATTAAATACATATAGGGCAGAAATAAGGGAGAGAGAAGAAAAGGGTTTGAGATCGTAAATCGCGGTCTCACCGTTTCCAACGGGTCACGCCCCGTTAACGCGAGGTTTTAACCACACTTTAATCCATCATACACATACCAAGGTATAAGAGTACTAATAACGCGTGTATATGTGCGAAATATATGTGTATAAGGATATGAGGGATGGGATCGCACTTGTTCTCTTCATTTTTTTAATTCTCAACGTTTCGATCGATACATATCGCGAAAGCGATTTCTGATCAGCTTGTACAAACATCGCGCCCTATCCCACACATTAATAACTGTTATTTCCACTTGAATCCGAGCTCTATGATGCCCTGTGTGTATAATACACACAAATTAATCATCAGCAATTATTATAAAAAAATTTTTTTCATACAATTCATTAAGAGTTATAATATAATTGTTTGACTATTTTTTTTTTTTTTTTCATTTAGGTGTAGTGCATATAGGATTTTAAAAATATATACTTATAGAGGATTTTTACAGGTATATTATATATTGTCTATAGGTTTTCAGTAGGTCTGTGTCACATTTAAGCGTTTCAGATTTTTGAGAAAGTACGTGTACCTTATGGCATGGCTAATTTATTTCACCAACTCAGTCAGCATAAAATAGACACACTGCGTTGAAAACTCATTGTCTCGCTGTTTTCGTTGTGAGCACTAAAAATGTTGAGATTTACTATATTTAGACAAGGTCATCATACATTTAAACCCAGTGATTTTCATACAAATTTCCAAATATTAATATAATTTTTTTTCTATACATTTTAAACAATGAAATATATATTTAATTATTAATAATTGAAATTAAATAGACAATTTTTTGCATCTATACTTTACATTGACAGATTGACATATTTTTTGAAGGCATTATACCGAAATTAAAATTTTTTTTTTTTCGTCTTTTTTATTGAAAGAAAAATTTCAGAAATTATTTTTCTATTTAAAAATTATTTCATATTTTTTTTAGATCAACATAAAGTGAGTTTTTATGGGGAATTATTGGGGAAGTAATTTTTTTTCGAATAATTTAATACAAAAACGGAATTTATCACGATGATAAAATGGCGACGTCAAGCATCTAAACACGATTGGTCGATCTAACAAGTTACATTCACTGATTTCATTCCCAGACTCATGGACCAGCCTTCGATTAAACTCTTAACCAATAACCATAAGCTTTGCCGAGCGCTTAGGGGAGGGAGTTGACGAGAGAGTCGAGTAATCAGAGCATGTATGCGACAATAATCAACACCATGATGCAAAAAAAATGAGATAAAAAAAATTTCTGCGGAAAAAATGATTAAAAACTCACCAGTGATTAAAATTATTGCTCCATAGATTAAATCCTCACTCAAAATCAAGTTTCAAAAGCACCAACAATTTTTTTTTCATCACTGATCAGCACTCACATGTCGATGGAAATTTATTTTCACTTAAAAAAAAAATTATTCCACTTTCTCCCTTTGGATGTATATCGAACAGTTGATAAAATCAAGTCAATTGGACTATGCCACAAAATTTATGGTTCAATGCTGAGAAATTATCCATAAGTGTAAACTCGCGCTTCTTCGTACATGCTTCTGCGCAGCATCACGAGAAACAAGACGCATAATTTGAGCGCATAACTGCCCAAGGGCCTTATTTCACCCGCGAACAAGTTGTTAAAAAAATTGGAAAAATTTTATTTCTCCCCCGCAGGATGAGAAACAATCAAAATTGATTTTTCACACTTTCTCCCATTAAAATATTCCACATATACGCGATTTTAATGGCACACATTAAATCAACTTCCTCATTTCACTGTATCGCATGTTTTACATCCGTCGATTTTAAAATCCACACTTGAGAAAGAAAAATTTTTTTAATCCACAATTTTTAGTATAAATTTTTTTTTTACGTTTATTTTATCATCATACTTGATGAAATCACGTCACCATTTTGGAATTTTTCGAGTTGATAGAGCAAGTAGTGATGTGCAATTGGTGCTGGTGAATATTTTTTTCGGCGGGATGATTTGCCGCTTGTGCAGGGGTAGCAGAACTTTGAGACGCTACGGTGGTGTTCGTGAGATGGTGCGAACCGCAGTGAGCGACGCATGGCCACGCAAGACACGGTGAGGCCCGCCGTGTGCAGGACTGAGCGCTCGCGCGCGGTTGCTGTGTTGGACTCTTGGTCCCGCCGGCGTTTTCTTGCCGCCTAACCGCGGCGGCCTCCGCCGCTGCTGCTGCCGCCGTCGCCGTCACCGTCGTCATCCTCGTCAACTGAAAATTCTGCAGCGCGACAGCTCCACTCATTGGCACCGAGTCAAATTAAACGTGAATCTGCACCGACAATGTCAAATAAACAATTTTTATGTAAATAACAAAAATTTTCCATGTTTCACCAACACCAATATACAATTTCAATGAAATATTTGCAAAAAAAGAAAAACTTAAAAATCTGTCTTCTGATTAAAAAATGATTTTTTTATGGATTAATGTTTGAAAAAAATTGTTTTTAAAAGATTTTTTTACGGATTTGTGCGGAAATTGAGGTATTTTGACGGATGAAAGGTGAATTAATGTTCATTTTTGAGGTTTTTAGTGGAAAAAATGGAGAAAAAAATTTTTTTACTCACTGAAAGGGTTGAAGGACTGTGTCTGGGTGATATGTCGAGAAAATCAGGATGAGTCCTGGAGTCTGGTTGAGATGCACCTGGCGTGTCCTGGGTAGTTGAACATCCGAGTCTTCCTGCGTAAAATGTTTTCCCCACTCCGAGTGATTCGAGTTGGGTACATGTATATATACATATATGTACATGTAGTTGAGTACATACGTCAAGCCAATCTCCAGCCACGCGAGAACTGTCTCAAACGATTCTTGGATATTCTTCCCTCCTACCTCCTCCCTTAGACTTTCCATCGCTTTCGCTCCCCTTTGCTTCTTCATCTCTTTCTCGTTTGTTCGCCGAGCTATAATCTTCGCGTGTGTATAGACGACCTACAAGCCAGCCAGAATCCGGTATTTTGTATGGAGATACCTCGGAAACATCGCTTTGCGTGAGATCCATATATATACATATATATATGGGCGTATATTCGACCACTAAGTGTTAATCTGCCGGTATTTCAATTGCGATATTATCCAACTAATAATATTATTTTCTAAAACATTTTTTTATTTGAAAATATATCTAAAAAATACGTTTTGATATTTATTGAGTAGAACAATTTTAAAATCTCAAAATTTTTGGATTCACTATTTTTTTTATGATTATTGTCAAATTTTTATTTAAAAAATGATGAATATAAAATTGACATTTAAAATTTTTATCGTCATTTTTGATCTGGAAAAATTCGGCATTCGATGGAAAAACTGTCGAAAATTTTTAATTCAGAAATTCATCACTTTTTTCCAGTGTCAACATTTTTTTCCACTAATATATAAAATCCATATTTTATATATATACGTTTAATGTTTGAATTTTAAGTGTGAAAAAAGTGTTTTTTCCATAAATAATTTACTACCGGAATTATATTCAAAGTAGCTTATGAAACATTGAAGTATTATTACAAGAAAAGCAAGATTATATAAAGAAATAAGTATACACTGCAATTATGTTAAATTATATATTAAATACCTCAAAGTCTAATGGTTAGGGATAAAAGTGTGATGGTTTATATAAAAATTAAAAATATAATTTTTTTTAGGCGAAATTTTTTTTCTTCGTTTTCTGCAGATTAAATGTTCCAGACATAAAGGACTCCGAGGGCAATGAATCTGAACACGCGACGTTTGGCGCCGGCGAATTTATTAATTATCGCCGATACGCTTGGCTGTACGCTCAAGTGCATTTAAAAAACAAGACGAGAAAAAAAAAGAAAGTATACGAATCATATATAAGTATATAACTGCAATACGACTATACACGCGGGCGCTACGTTGCGTGCAAATGCAAATTAACGCGTCGTGGCGGTCCCGGATGACGTCGCGCTCTCAATTCTCTTCACAGCAATCTTACACCGGCGATCAAGACATCAAAAACAATGAAGAGTGATCGCGGACGCGGTAATAAACGTCTCAGAAATCTTTTGATATAATAATTAAACTTTTAATATATCAAAAAAAAATTTTTTTTTCCTTCCATCACAGTATTATCCACCTCCTCACAACTATTTTTTATTACTAAATTTTTTTTTCATACTTCTAATCAGTGAGACGACACTTGGCGTAAATATTTTGCACTTTTGAAAGGAAAGATGAGTGTGTCTGGCGCCGGTGTTATATATATAAAACATTATAACATTCTCAAGATTCTGTTTCATGAGATCACATGTCAGGGGAATGTCAATTGTCTCGCATTAATTATAGATAGTGTAAAAATTAGAGAAAAAAATTCGTCAGTGGCCTGCAGTCATTAATATAAATTTTTTTTTTTCATTTGAAAAATTAATTAAACATGCGAATTTTTGTAAAAAAAAGTTCACAAAATGTTTTAATAATAAATTTTAGATCATTTGACAATGGAAAAAAAATTTTTTTTCTGTCAAATTTTTGAAGGTATATAATAGTAATATCAGGTTTTTCGCTGATAACTCGACAACTGAGCGAAATAACGATAAATATTATAAGAGTTAAATGATAGAAGACTTTATTTCCTACAAAAAATGTAGAATACATGTTTTCAATATTTTTATTGGTTTTTGAGATATTCTGAAAAATAAAAATTTCAAAAAAACAACAATATCTCGAAAATTAAGAGAGATAGAAAAAACTTTTATTTATATTTTTTGTAGAAAATTAAAGCCCTGATAAATTAATTTTCATGATATTTTTTGATATTTTACTTATTTACTGAGTTATCACCAAAAAACGAAAAAAATCTCGAAAACCGGAAGATATCCAAGGGGAATGTCTTCGAAAATTTCGCAAAAAAAAAGTTTTTTTTTTTTCATCTCAACCAAACGTTCTAAAAATCATCTTAGATATATTTTTTAAATCTTTTGCTGAAATAATAATATTTTTAATGAATTTCTGAATTAAATAAGAAAAAAAAAATTTTTATTTTACGCTCTTTTGACTTTAGTGACGCGATTGAAATAATTACAGCAGCCTCATTGCGCGCAGATAAACTGATGTTGTGAAAAATAATAATAAAACAAACATTTATAATGAAAATGATCGAGTGCACGCGCATAATGTATGCCGGACACCGGGCAAGCGAGGTGAAAAATATAAGGACAAGATCGAACAAGCGATAAAAAATAAATAAATATAAATAAATAAATAAAATAAAAGTTAAAAAAGAGGATTGACTCGACCGCCCACCTAATAACACCTCGTGCGTTGCAACAGTTTAATGGAATTTAAAACCATCACATACATATACCCGAAGATACATCAAAGCATCGAATCGAATCTTCTCTGCCGTGTTACCGCACACCAACTCCCCATCATACACACATATATATATACACTATACAAGTAACATATTCTACGTGAATTCACACCTTCTTTCAGATAGTATCGCCGATTCTACAAGAGGTGCATTGTTAAGTAGGTAGTGATGGATGAGTTCAAGACTTCCGGTATTTAAATAAAAAAAATATATATATCTGAGCATATATGTTTCAAAAATTAAGTGCTATTAAAACTAACTCGGATGAATAATTTAATGAAAATGCTCATTTATTTGGGCATTTAGAGATTTTTTACTTCTTTTTTACGGCTAAATATGTTTGCTTGGGCAGAATTAATTTCTTTCGTCGATAATAAATTAATGGGAATGTGTGGTATTAAACGTATATGTATATGCGCTAATGTGCACCAAATTATGTACATACGTCATGCGTCGATCATAAAATCCATTCGATTCGCCCGACCAATAACTCAAGATCATCTCCAGGCGTGAATTAGTCACGCCGAATTCGCTCGGAAGTGCGTCTCGAAGCGATTTATCGCTTCAATAAGATGCCAAAAGAAAAACAAATGAATAGATAAATAAATTTAGGAAAAAAAAATTTTTTTTTCTCTTAAATCGACCCATTGTTCAGCTTTTCAATCAATTGACAGTATAAAACAGTCATGCAGTTTTTTTTCGGGTATAACGTTTAAAATCTGATTTTCTTTGAATACGTGAATCATATTGCGAGTATAAAATTTTTTATTTCTCACCATCATCATGATGGACATGGATTATTAGTTGGCTGCACATGGATTTTTTTTTGAAGGGCGATATATAGCCTTCAACGAAATAATAACGCGCGCGCGCGCGTCTGTGGCAGATGATGCTCTGCGAGTCTAGCACAGGTAGATTGAGTCGCAGCTTTATATATTCTAGACACCGTTATTAGCCTTCTATTAGTCTCAGACCTCCTGGGTTTCTTCCAAGAGCCGTTTTGTTTCTGACATCTGGTAATTGTCGTGTGTGACTTTTTACCTAAAAATGATTCAAACAAAAAATCCAGACACACGCGCGGTTCGTTTTATTTGGCAATTTACGAAAATAACAAAAAGTTTAGTTTCTAATAATTTCAACTCTTATATTTTTTTTTTTCTTCTACGGATATGCATGGCTGGCATGGGGTGCAGGGCATCAATGTAAAGTGTTTTAAATTAATGATAATAAGGATATATTTATTCTAACAGTTGCAAACAATTATTCGCAATGTTTATCCTTTCTGCACGTACTGGAATTCGTCGTGGCACCCACATATGTATATACATACTCTCTCCAGGAATTCTAAGAAAGGCATATGAGCTATAAATCGATCCATATGCCAAGTGTGCTTAAAACAAAAAATCTATAAAAAAATTATATGTATATTTTTTCGCAGAATTATTTGATTTATTTTGTACCGTGTAAAAGGTGAAATGGTATTTTTTAATATTATATACTTTTTTAGATTTGAAATAGAATTTTATTTCACCGCAAAACGAAGATGCTTTATGGTTGCTTTTATGGTGGACTAATGCGTGAAAATAATGTCTATCTTTTATGACAGTCTCTTCGCACCTTGCGGAGATAATAATTCAAAATATATGTCTCTCAAGTTGAACAGAAAATACAATTAAACAAGTCGATCGGTGGTCCGTGTGGTTGAGCGTTGCTTCGCCACGCGGAAGACCGGGGTGTTCGAATCCCACAGCGAGAGGTTTTTTTCTGAGGAAAAAAATCCCCGTGCCCACTGGATCGACTGTATCAGTGACAGTCACCCGGCACTTGTGTAGCTCTGGCGGGCACCCTGGCTGGACAGAGATGACCGCGGAGGGTCTCTCTGCTCAGATAGGGGGCCAGGGGCCAGCTCAGCTGCGCACTGTGTTAGGGTGACGGTCCCTGAACGCTAGGCGTGGGTCAAAGGGAACCACTGATCGATAAAATTGGCAAATTCTATCGACCATTGGGACTTTGCCTATGCCGAAGTGTACTAACATGGGTTTTCTCTGTGGTTTTCCCATGTTACGGTGCTTAGGCACCGGGCGAATGCAGTACGCTAAAGCACAAGACGGTCCACAGCCGCACGTTAGGGGGACACAATGCAGGTGGTGACTGGGGGTAAAAAGGCTTGATAACAAGCGCAAATAAAGTGCGCTTGGCCTACAGAGGCTCCCACCGAAAGGTGCTAGGAGACTCTGCCCCCAACAAGGCCCAGATGTAAAAGGATTACAGACATAATCCATACATCGTAAATCCCAGAATAGAATAGAATACAATTAAACAATTTATCACGGTCAACTTGGATCATTAAGTATATATTTTTTTGAAATTTCAAAATTGATCAGCAAAAAAGTAAAAAATTCTTCAGTCACGTTGGAAGATAAAAAAAAATTATTTTTTCATGTAAAATTTCAGGGTAATATCTGTGACATGTGTGTAGATTTGACATCGCGCGAGAATGTCTAACTATATCATGGAAACTGTCTCTTTTGATAGCCAGTTACGACAATGTCACTGCATGAATAAAATATATATATTAAGGACAGCTTGAATATCATGAGCAGATGTTTAGTATTCTTGTGAAAATATAGAAATAAATTCGTTGATGTTTTGCAGACGGCATTCTCAAACAAATTAAATTTGTTTTTTCTCTTTTTATCGACACTTTTTTCTAATAATTTATGTTAAAAATAGGTAAACATAAAAAAAAACCATAATTACAGTGTCATTTTTAAAAATGACCTGTAAATTTTTTTTTTAGAACGTTTTACAATATTTTTTTAAGTACAGGAACGACCTTCTAAAAATTCCATTATTCGCTCATCAAAGTACGGTCAATATTTGCACAAAAAAAACCCCCCGGTAATATATATATTTTATAATTTTTTGGTGATGAAATTTTTAATTTAAAAAAATTTCGCTATACAATTTGATTGTTCTAATATCATCTATTTTCTTCATGTTGTATTATATGGTTCTTATTCTTATATTATACACATCAGAAGAATTGTCTGTGGACTCTTCTCATCTTGTCTGTGATTAAGGACCACTTGACGAGTCGCTTCAATATGTGTTTGAGAGACTCCTTGAAATATATTTTTTTTTTTACATACGCATAAATATATATACATATATGTATGTAGACTACAGATTTTTTTATTTACACTGACGAACGTTTGATAAAGTTGGCCTTGAAATAGGAGTTTGGAAATCAACTGAAAAAACGATTGGAATGTTTGACATTGCTTCATGCACTGATAATTTGAAGATAGAAGGACATAGATTTTTTTACTTCCTGAAAATACGAAATAGTTAAAAAAAATAGAATTCGGATAATAACTGCAAAAGGAAAAGTTTATACTTCAAATAATTGAAGTATCCTTCTATCAATCTCTTACTCCGCGACGATTGGTAGAAAAGGAATTTCTATTTGTTGGCAAAGCAGCTTCATTTACTGAGAGTATATATATTTAACAATTAATATTCGTGTTGTCTTAAAGATCAAGTAAAAAATGAAAAATCTGATGAATATGTAACCGTTTAAATTAAAACTTTTCAGAATTTTTAATTTAGCAATTTATATTTCATGATGTTTAAAAATTAATGTTTCAATTGAAAAATTAATTAATTAATTAATACTTTTTAAAAAATATATCCTCAATTGAGACGTGATTTTATTGATAAAAAATGGAATTTTTGAATTTTGATCAAACTCAAGCGCGGCTTAGCGGAAGACTTTGAATGCTATGGTAACTTGCTGAACCTAGTAAGCTACATTATCGATCCGTGTTGAGTTGTGTGATTATTATTGTGATTCTTGTTTATCTGCGAGTGACCATCCTTGATTTATTGTGTTTTAATATTAGTGATGTGACATGTCGTGTCAAATCAAAGGAATAGCATATTTAATTGATCATTTAGACGTAAAATCTCGTTTATTAGAAGACTCTAAAATAAAACGTAAGTAGATTACTTCAAAAAAATAACCTTACATATTGATCAAAAGCTTTATTACCACGATTAACTAAATATATGATCATACTTTTTCCAGTTGATCATGTTTCAAAGAATGAGTTACCTCTGCAGGATTGTTTTATCTCCCTTTCACCATTTGGAGACGTGTTGGCAATGGCATTTCATCGAAATATTGTTATTCTAACCTGTAAGACAATTTTTTTTTCTCGTCATTTCCAGTTAATTTTGTCAATTCAATAAATTGTAAACTTGAATTCCAGCGAAATGGGACCTGCAGGAGTCAGGTGATATTAAAAACAAGTTTCACGTAACCTGGAGTGGATCATTATCTGAAGAATCAAATGAATTTATCACTTCGGTGCTGTGTTTACCGTTAATAACACTTGGCAAGTCAAGCACTACGAATTCACCTGATTGGACATGCATAGCAGTGAGTTTCAACACGGGATATCTTCGATTTTATACCGAAAATGGTGCACTACTGCACGAAGAGCAGCTACACAATGAAAATATTCTTGCAATTAAGTGTCAATCATCGTCGCGACCGAGACACGTTGGTGAAGTCGTACAAAACGAGGAATTATATATTTTCTATAATAGTGTAGTATGTATTCTTCCGGGATTTCCATTATCCTCAACTTTGAGAGCATGTAGAAATCATTTAGCTCGAGTTCAAGCAAATTATTACAGTGATAAACCACAAGCAACAAATTTAACATATAAAAAACTTGGCTACAAGGATCAAGATGTTATTAATGATGGTGAAGTCATTGGGATTACGTCAGTAAACACATTTGACCACTTGATGACGGCCTCAATATGCGGCGGATTCAGTGCAAATTATCGTGGCAGTGCTCCACAGCATAATTTAATTATGGCGACAGGCAAGCGGCCATTTATAGGCTACCACTTTGCCTTGGAGGGTGGATCGGCGCCAGTTTTTTCCGATGTTGCCATCGCAATGGCGAGTTCACTGGCAAATGCCATCGGAAAAATAGGCACAGCCGTGCCGTGGTTTCGCAGTAGCGCCAGAGCCTCATCAACGCAAGAAAAACCGAAAACTCCGACTGTCGAGCCAGCCGAGGCGATGACATGTCGTTTTGGTTTGAGCGACGTCATGCGAGAGGGAGATTCGCTAATTACCTGTCCCAACAAGACTCTCTCAGTCGTCACGGACACCATGGGTAGAGTAATACTTGTTCACAACCGACGTGGCATAGCGCTGAGAATGTGGAAAGGCTACAGAGACGCTCAGTGCGGCTGGATTCAAGTAACTGAAGATAAACATCGTCTCAACAAGGTTCACGGAGTTAAACCAACTGTCAACCAGCTCAGAACAGTTTTATTCCTCGTAATTTACGCACCAAAAAAAGGAATCATCGATATTTGGTCGGTGCAGCAGGGCGGAAAAATTACAACGTTCTCTGCGAGTAAAAATGGACGTCTTTTATACGTTAATTATGGTCTACTGGGTTTTAATGATACTGTACCATCAATCCCCAACAAACCCGAGTATTCTTGCATTTTCTTTGATCCACTGGGAGGCTTGAAGGAAATCACCGTTCCTTTTCACTTCTCGTTGACGAGTAAGAATGGTAAACGCGCTCGGGACGTTCATTTGTTCAAAAAACTTAAAACTTTTCTGCGCGAAGAGGAATTTGACGATGAGAAATTAATTAAAGAGGTCGAAAGTGTCTGCTCCCAGTTAAAAACTAATGAAATTAAGCTACAAATTATTGAGATGTTAATGACAAGTAAGCACATTATTCCTGATGCACTATTAATCGCACTCGATTGTTTTATCAAGATTCTCATTCAATTCGAGGACGATGAGCTGGAACACGCTGGAAAATCACTTTACCATTTGGCCATACAGCTGCAAAAAGCGGTTGAATTTTATAAATACGTTCGCGAGCAGTTTGATCAGCCTCCAGAGTACGATACTGTTGTTGCATACACGATTCCCGACTCAAAGCAGCTTGCCGCGCAATTGCACACCTCAGAACGCGAGGTTAATCGCATTGTTAAGCTGTCAAAAAGTCTTTATAAGCTCAAACCTGCCAAATCTCAAGTTCGAATAACATTTAAAGACAGTGACCAATTGTTTTTAAATTTTCTCAAGTCATTTGACTTTGAGAGTGAGAATGCCGTGACCCTGCTTAAAGATTTGCCCGTAGACACGAAATATCAACTGGCGTCTCTGATCTATCAGGGCTGGATGTACTCGAGTGAATCGACAAGCGAGTGGCACGATGCTGCCATGCAGAGTAACATTAGAGCGCAAGATTTTATTGACTTGGCGCTTGTTTACTGGCTCAACAAACGTCCCGGATCCCCACTCGAGGTCGAACTCATGCGATTCACTGAATTACTGCAGTCAATTTGTGCTCTCGCGCAACCCGAGGACTTGTCTGTCGACTATAACGAGCTCTCCTCGTGGTGGAGGGACACTAGGACCATTTTAATCGAGTCTACTCGACCTTTCCAGGCTCTCACTGCCGCTCTCGCTTGCAGATCCGTGCTCATTGATCTTCAGAAAAATTGTGACGTTCGTAACGACGACAATGGCAATCAGGTGGATGAGAATAGTCGGCAGCCGGATGACCGGGAAAATTTAGCCAACGATTGGGTCAATATTAGCAACGATACCTGTCAGTTCTCGTTGCTCATTGGAAATTTGGAAGATGTGGCTATTTTAAATTCCATCATCAGTGAACCGGCTCCTACCGATGACACCACCGTGTTCCTGGCTTTACCTGCTGATAAAATCGAAGTTTCATTGGGGATTATAGTGGGAAAAGGTCGTGGATCCGTATCGGAAATTGTCGCACAATGGTTGGCCTCATCTGGAGTTGATCCCAGTCAATTTATCGACACAACCGACGTTGAATTTGATCAGGTACTTGCTAGCGATGATTCTCTGATGGCTCCTCAAGCTCTCGACGAGGCTGCCGAGGTTCTTGTGTCGGAGGAAAATCAAGTGGAGCTTTTAAAGCAGTCTGTTGAGATTGGCAGCGAGGCAGAGATTAAGGCCACGGCGACAACGAGGATTTTGGAGGATTTGGCGCTCCTCAAGCGTCATTTCCCCTACAGTCTTACTAGCAGCATTCTTCTAGCCAATCTGGCGTGGCAGTATGTCATGTTTTGGAGCAAAGACGTCGCCAGACTTGATGCACTTGAGGCTGCGCTCAAGATTCTCAAGCAAATACCCATGAAATCCATACGCCACGGTGTTTGCTGTCTTCTTTGGAACATTCACTTGAAAAAACGCATGGAATCTGCGGCGAAACTTATAAATAAACTCGGAAAATTGCCGAAAGAACGCTTGTGCATCCAGGATATCGGATTGTCGGACATTCAAAGCGTCGATTTTTTGGAGCAGTGCGTTTTATTTTTGGATATTTTCCTGGATAGCGACGTAATTGATGCGAATGACGGTAAAATGATGGAAATTAGGTCGGAAGAATTGTGGGAAGGACATGCAATAGGTCCAGAAGCTTTTGCCGCTTTAGCAGTGTCTCAAGTTCCCGCATGGTATGACTTGGTTTTAATTCACCTTCAGCTCGCAAATGTCTTGCATATGATGGCGCACTTTAATCTCAAGGTTTTCAAACCTATTAATAATTTATTTGAGTCTGTGACCAGTCGATATTTCTTCCAAGATATCACTGATAAAGTCATGCTTGTGTGGTATCACGATGATAAAAGGGATGATTTGAGGGTTGACTTTCTCTGTCGAGTTATTACGGCGTCCATGGAGTCTGTTCATCAGGAAACAAATTGCGTTAATAGTCTGACCTCTACTCAGGCTGTTTTGTGGATGAGTAAATGCCAAACTTTGGCTTCTATTTGGAAAATTAATAATGATAAGCTGAGAATTCATCAAGTTTGTCAGCTCTATGTTAATGGATTCGACCGACTTGCTGATGAGGTGAGTTATCACTTTTTTCATTGTGTATGTTATATTATATGTTGACGATTATTATGTTTCTTTTTTAGGTTTTTATCGCGGTAAATGATACTGAAACTCTTGCGGAAAATCTTTTACCTATTGCCGGACGAAGAGTCATGGCTTATTTGTCAAAAACTCCAGATTTGCTCGAGGAAATCTCGCGAATTCATCCGGCACTCACGCAATACTTAGAAAATCTGGTAATTTACGAGTTTTATTAGGTAAAATTGATCATTTTACATGAGATAAAAATTTATTTTTTATTTTAGGGTACTCAAGGTGTCATTATTACCAATTGCTCCAACGAAAATACCATTGAATTAATTCGTAAGGTATTTAGACTGTTGTCAGAGACTCATAGTGACTATCATTATGCCCGAATGTTACTCGATGCAACATTTATTTATGAGGATTCATAATTTTTCGTTTGTTTATGAAAAAAAAAAAAAATCATTATGACTGTGATAAGCTGCATAGAAAGTTTGGAAAGGGATAAAAATGATTTTCATAAGTTTTTAATCGTTAAATAATTTTTTTTTTTGTACATAGAGCAGTTGATAATACGGTTATTGTAACAAACTTTGGGAATAATTACAGTGGAATTAATAATGAACGTTTTTTCTTTTCTGTTTGGTTAGTAAATTTCCTATATAAATATATGATTATACCGTGCAATGAAAATAAATTAATAAAATAGATATATATATATTATATATATATATGTATATATAATATGCATATTGTTGAGATTCTTCTGGAGCTTGTAACCGTATATTTAAATTAGAAACGTATGGAAAAATCGCGATAGGATGTTCGTCTAATAGTTTCAACGTTCGTAAATTCTGCATGATGAATTTGACTTCCAGGACTGCCGACAGTTGTTAGCCAATGACACCTGTAACAATAATCTATATATTTTAATATTATGCAATTGAAAAAATTTCTATCATTATTGTGATGGAAAATTTTTCGCAAGATATTTTTTATTGACGAATTTTATAAAAAATTCTGGGAAATTGTCAATTTTAACTCGAAATACTTGACTTTTAATCGTTTTTTTTTTTTTCAGTTGAAAAATTATTTAGAAAAATTTTTGTCATATAAATAATTTAAAGATTTGCGGGTTTAAAGTGATTAAATTAGTAGAGGCGTTTTGCAACTTGTGTGGTTTCTCAAATGGCAAGGAAATTATAATTAGCAACTAAGCAGAACGACAATGCGTAAGTATTTTCGAGTCGAAAGTCGATAGGTATAGAAGATCACGCCGCGAGTTTGCGACATCTCGGGGAAAACATTTTATTAGCAATATTTCTTAACACCACAAACATTTTTTCATTTTACAATTTTAATATAAAAAAAATTGAAAGTTAGTTAGACATTGATAGATTTTTTTTGCAGTGAAAATCTCGTACTTTTACGGTGTAAAATGCATGATTTTTCAATGCAAAAGCATGATTGTACTTGAAAACGTGTTTTAATGTTATGCAAAAATTATGGAAATGACAGTATGTCAAAATTTTGACGCACGGCAGTCCTGAAGACGTCTGCCATCACCAAAAACCCGGAAACAACTGTCAGTTTTCGTGAGAAAGTCCGCTGAGCTCGGGGTTATCGATAATTGCTCTGATATCTGAAGTGTACTGATATCAATAACAAATCAATATTTCTACCTCGTCATTCAGTTCTTCCCGGGCTTTCAGAGAGTGCAGGCGTGTTCAAGGCGTGCAGTGAGTAAAACATTTTTTTATATTACTATTTTTACAAATTTCGTACACCCCTTTGTACCAGGAGTGTGCTCTCTGGTTTAACTATTTATTTAATAGACTGCTCGTGTGGTCGCTATATAATTGATCTAAGAATGAGTTCTAGTACATGAATTGACTGCCAATTATAATATATAACCAATAATGCAGCCAATGTCATTGTTCTATATGTCAATATATCATATATGTATATATTTATCTATTAATAAGTGTTCAACAATAACTAAAATAACGGTAATCAAATAAATACAAATATTATCGTCAGATAAAAATTGTCAACAGCTTGAAAATATAAAAACAAACATTTTTAAAATGAAATATATGTAAAATATTGCATAAAATATTTTTTTAAGTGTTCTAAATTTTTTTTTACAGGGGTTCATGTTTTTATGGGGTCATTTTAGCGTGAAAAATTTTTTTCCAATAAAAATTGAGGGTTGCAAACCATTTATAAGTACATACAATTGTTGTACATGAGTAGACATATCGTATGATATGTTTACTTATATATGTAAATATATAAACATGGCAATGTTCGGTGAACTTTAAAAATAGTACATTGCACTGTCAACTTCCGTTTTTGGGGTCTAGCCAAAATATTTTGTTGTTTTAATGAAGTACAATATTTCGCCATGATTATCATCAGTATAATAACGATTACGTTGGTCTATTGAGCTTATTAGTTGGCAAGAAAATAGATAATAATTGTTATACATCAATTGAAGTGACAAATCACCTAAAAATTTTGCTAAGGTCGTGTCATGGTCATGATTACACTAGAGGTGACAGAGAAATCATCTCTGTATGCACTCTACGACTATTATTCAATTCGAGTTTATTAAATTTAAGATTTCGGAACCAAGGCCACGACATCGTCTGCACAGATACTTATTATAAAAAAGTTTCTTCTGCAATTTATATTGCACATATGATTCATTTAAATGAAAAATGAAAAATTATGTGAATTATTTGTATGAATCAGTCGTTTTTCTTGAAAATATTATTAACATTCTGGATTGTAAAGCTTCTTAGAAACTAATTTATCATAATTTTCAGGATATTATCTAGGTGAATGACAAAGTTTTCTCAAGAAAACATTAATTCGTGGTTTAAATTACTCACATTTGATCCACATATGGCTTTGGACCTTGCATCTTCCCCAAGATTGATCCTGTTTTACTGTTTTTTACCCAACCAACTATTCCCAAAGATTTGCAGAGGTCACGTGTATATTTCGTGAAGTAACAGCCTAAATTTTAACGAAATAATTAATTAAAAACATTTTTTTTTCTGAATTAAAATTTTTAATTTAGTATTAATAAGTATTTATTATTTAATAATACCTTGAACTTTGCCAAGAACTTCAAAATCAACTGAACTGAGTGGTGCGTCTTTAATCGGATCGTCACTTGCCATCGTATGAGTGGGAGGTGTCACCTTAGATCCACCACGCAAGATCTTTCCGTACAAAAATCGATGAATGATTACAGAGAATAATTTTTTTTTTCAAATAAACAATTGAAATATTTACTTTACAGTTGAACACTAGAATTTAAAAATATATCCTATCGTTGAATTTTTTTCAATTTTTTAATTTTTCAAGAGCTTAGTACAGAAAATTGGATTTTTTTTTAGTTTTTAATTGATTGATTGTCGTTTATTCGTAGTTGGCTCTCACCTTACGTCGATACAAGTCGCGAACTGATTCCACTGTGCAATCAACATCATCAGGGACGCCCCAAATAGACTCCCCACTTGGTTGGTCAGAGGGCCAATCGATTGCCAATCGGTTAACTCGTTTTTTTTTTTCTTCATCATCATCATCATCATCAATATCTTTCTATAGCTTGGTTAAATATTTTTCCACGATTATATTTATGAAAAAATTTTTAAAATACTTTTGAAATGATGTTGAATAAATAATCCACAAGATAAAGTGGAATTAACTTGATATCTTGAAAAAAAAAAACTGTAAATTTAGACACATTTTTTTTTAATTAATTAATTCATTGTTTAATTTCATGCTAATTTAGGTCAATATTTATCTTGGCGTGATTTTAAATGTGATTTAGTTATATCATCATTAAAAATCCACGGAAATTTTTTTTTACAAGAACATTTTTTTTCCATATTTTGAATGAATAAATTAAGTATTTATAATGATTAATATTCAGAAAATGGAAGAGTTTTCAGTTTGGAAAAATTTTTTTTAATCAAAAAAAAAAAAACATTAAATTGATGAAAATGGGGAAATTTAATTTTTTTGCATATAAACATGAATAATGAAAAATTCTCAATGAAGTTTACTGTTTTGATACTTCAATATTTTTTAATTAGCCCCCTGTGGATATAAACAAGGTCAGCCGCAGTCTCATATATAAGCGAGCAGTTAAAAGCGCACTTCCCATCATCGCTGGGCCTTCAATATGCGCCTCTGTACTTCTATTGTCACATTGTTACAGCTAATTAATTATTAATTATATAGTAACAACGAAGATGGGGCCAGTAGGCATGTAAATGGGGCATAAAAAATCACCCGATTCTCACGTAATATTGCAGGATGTAGAAATATCTAAATATATCCAATAATTGCATTATTTTTTTATTCTTTCATCGCAAATTTAAAGTATTGTCTATTGTGTTTCTATAGCTCCCTGTAGCCAAGGTCTCTGTATTATTAGACTGGGCTGCGGGCCCCTAGTAGTGCGGGGAACACAGTAGAAACATCGTTAAATAATAATCAAACAAATCAAACCTATGAAAAATTGATAAAAAATTTGAATTATTAATAAAAAAATTTTTCTTCAGTATATATTTTCAATTCGTTTAAAACAATTCAGTTTTACTTTTAATTACCATATATACACATGATTAAAGAAGAATTCACAAAAATATCACTATATAATATATATATAATATAATTTGTGCATAATAATAAATATATTCATCTATACTTACAAATTAATAACAATTGATATTTCATTTTTGATATACTATTATCTATAGTTTACATGGTTTTATTTAATTATTTACAAAAGGAAGTTTTTAGTTTTTGTTTCAGGCACTTAAAAAAATTGTTTTTTTTTTTTTTTGTCGAGTAAAAGTCGATTGTTAGGATTGAATTGTTGTTTCATGAGTGGAAATAATTATTGGCAGGCTTGTACAATTAATTAAGGCGCCATTTTCAGCTTCTTTTCGATCATTGCACGAATAATCCTGTGTCAAAGTGCCCAAATTACGTCGTCTTGCCTCTTTTTTTTCTCGTTCAATCTGTCAAATTTATAGGACATATTATATAAGGGTAAGAAAAAAGTAGTTGAGGCGTCGAAAAGAAAAGTATAATTACTCACCTTGAAAAATAGTCTGAGATAGTGGCAGGGAAAAACAACACATCTACCCTCCTCTTCTTCAGCGTCAATGTAAACACCACGCACGAGGATGGAATTGCTGCAGTTTAAGAGGCCCAAAAATACAAAACATCCAACATGCGTAATCCAGCATGATAATTCATTGTCCTCTGGTAAAAACCACAAATCTAACATGCTCCAGATACCCTTCCAAACATTGATTGTGCCCAGAAAACTTAAAAATAAAAATGCATCAGCTGCTAGAAGACGGGATAGTCCTTGCAAACGGCTACAGGCATATCGCATCACTGGTTGTAGACAAAAGGTCACTGCCACGATTATATAACCTATAATCTGTCAAACAAATTAATTGTTTTTAATACTTTTATTTTTTAAACAAATATTTCTTCTCTTGATTTATCGTGGAAATATTTGAAAATATTCTTTTAAGGAATTTTAAATTTGTTTTAATGATGAAAAATTGATTTTTTTATTATTTTTTTTTATTTTAAAAATTGCTAGACACTTGGAGAAACGTTTGTGGTAATTTTTAAAAATAGAGATTTGAATTGAAGTTTATACAATATTGTTTAATTTTAAATTGTTGCAATTCTCGAATGCATAACGAGGTCCTCTAACATAAATATAAAATAGCAATTATGTAAATTATAATATAATTGACCTCGAAGACCTTCGTAGAAAGATTTCTCTTACACTCGGTCAAGTGCACGAGATCAAGTTCAATTCATTCTATTCATGCGTTTAATGGTCTAAGGGCAAAATACAAGGAGGCAGAAGAATCCCAGTGAATTAACCTACTTAAACGACTTCTATTAGTTAATGGTCTCTTGGTAAACCTTCCGTTATATGTGGTCATGCACACTACGTAATATAAAATACAATTGCAAGTTGCAAATTTTTTAAAAAATACACTAACTCAATTTTTTCTCTTCTTGGAGGCGTAAAAAATGTTTCTCATAACATATTCGATCGTATTCAATCTGTAATATATTTTTATACTTTTCCATAAAGTGAAAATAATTTTTATAGTTTTTTTTTCGTGATTTTAAGATGAAAATTTGGCTTAAAATCGAAATTTTCTTGGTAAACTGTCAGATTTTGTCAGGTAAAAAGCATTGTAAACTAAAATAAAATGAATAAAGAGTAACCCTATTGCGGAAGAATCCATTAAAAGCTGTTTCTGGCACGTGGGTTGCTTCCGGTCGGCTTGTTGTAACGTACATTGAGTCATGTCACGTGTCACATGCCACTCTGTAGGTATACACATATGACTGTCATTTGGACATATTCCCGCGTTTAATAGCCTAATCCAATCCAAGTTTTTCAAAAATTATAAAAAAATTAGTTTTCAGTATAACAATCGATTTATTTCTGGCCGCGAGAGCCGTGAATCAGATAAACAAGGCGTTTGAAAAGTAGCTCAGAGTTGTTGTTGAATATACGGGTCAGTCGTGCGACTCTTGACAATCATACAATTGGTGAATATTCAATTATATAATCGAAGGTGATATATAACTGAGGCACAGACACATGCATATAGTTGCGGGAGATTTATCTAGATATGATGCTTTTGATTTCAACGGGGAGTTCCGGATTTAATACTGTCATTTATCTTTTTTTTTGTTTTCAAAACATCATTTATTTCCACGATAATTCGAGTTGAAGAAAATTTTTTCTTCACGTAAAATAAATTCAAAGAAGAAATATTAGTAATTGAAATAATTAAAATAATTATTTAGCCGTTAAAAAATGTGATTTTTAATTTACCAAAGAACCGATGGATGAGTATTCTCGATTTTCCGGGAAAAGATGAAGTTCCAAGAGTACCCAAACTCCTCTCCATACAAATACAACAAGAGTACCGACAATACCAACACTAAATGCACAGTCGAGTACATATAGAGTCCAGTCTCTCGTGTTCTGAAATAAAATAATAAAAAAAATTCGGATTAAAAAAACATTTTTTAATTAGAAAATCACAGTACTTAAATAAAAATTCTACTTAATTTTTTTTTTGTCTTAGCAATCCAGATAAAAGGGTTATTTTTAAACTGAGATTTGATTTATTGGTATATTAAATATATATGAGATAAAAAGATTTATTTGTAGACACTTGTGTGTTGTCCGATAACAAGATTCAAATCAGACCATCACACTTGAGTGATATACTATTTTTTTTCTGCATCGCATTATTATGATTTTTTTTTTTTTTTTTTTTACATCATTTGGAGTAATTAAATTCTCCCACTCTGCGCGAATGAGTTGGTGAACTCTTTAATGCGACACATCTTTAAATAGAATAATAATCTGTTGCGGCATTTCTTTAATTACCGGTTGGATTAGTTGCGATAAATATATAGTTTATTAGTACTTATAGTGATGTAAATGTAAAAAATTATCTCAATATTTTCAAGTTTAAATTTCAAACATTCCCGCCTAGACTAGAATACCCGGTTAAGAATTACATATGCAAGTGCACCTATGTGTTATCATGTCAATGGCGTCGTGCAGTCGACGATCTAGGGTCGCACAGCCGGAAACTATGCTTATATGGAGCACTCGGTTGATTGACGAGCAAATTTTTACAGATACTTTGCCAATATTTACGGTCAAATCTCCCAAAAAAATATTTCCAACCATCCCAATATTTTAAATCACAGTCATACTTAAAAAAAAATTAATCCGACGAAAAAAAAAAATAATAACAACTGCTATTATCATATTTCAGTCCTTGAAACGATTGAAAATATCTGTTCAAATCTAAAATTACGAAAAAATTACTACGTTGATAGTTTGGATAATTTTTATAATCGAAAATTTTTTTTTAGAAAAATCCAAACATCAACTCTTCATGATAGAATGTGTTATAGTATACTTCATAACGTTTCACAGTCAAAGGAAGAAAAAAATCCCGTTCAAATCAGTGGCGATAAAAATTTCAAACGCGTGAAACAAAAAATGCAGAGCTGACTTACATCAACCCGGAACATGGTAGGAACCTCAAAATATCCGGGATGAGAGTCAAGACTGAGTGAAAATGGCGGTGCCGATATATTCCTTAAGCCCTTCATCACACCAAGTGCAATCAAAGCAACTAGAGTAGTTGTCAATACAATATTCGGATTGTTTTCAGTGTAAACATGAAGAATATACCATCCACTACGCCACGCACTGACACAGCAGAAGCCAAAGATGGCCGTGTACACCCTGGATCCAAGATAGTACAGTAATCTGTGCTTATCCGGATGTAAAAAGTCATTTAGTGGGTGTTGAATAACATTAAAGAGAAATAATCCACCATAGCCGAGCAAGAGTGATACAATATTGCTCATGACTGGATCCTGAGGGTAAATGTAGAGGTCACTCAGGCCCCAGGTACCGCGCCAATAGCCCACCACAGCTGGTGCTGCAACAAACGCCGAAAATATTGCATCCAACGTTGTCAAGATCGTGTAGTGTATACCACGTGTGACTGGCCGATCTAGAACCACTGTTGCAGTCATGCTGCCACCACTACGAAGCTCCACCATCCTCCAATCTTGCTGATCCTGGTTTGCCTCGCCAAAGCTCATAGCTACGCAGATTCAGGGCCTTCAATTGTCATTGTTAATCCATTAAGATTAGTTATTAGACCCAAAACAAACTGAATATCAGTTGGAATTGGTGGATTAGGACTTTTAATCATCTTCACATCATCCTAGAGACTATTTGCCAAGTTGATTGCTTTTTTCCAATGGATTAGTTGCTCTTGCCAGTTGTTTATAGTCTTTGGAAATTCCAGTTGAAGCCTAGTTTTCGTTTTCATTGGTGTTTTCCACCTGGTTATGAAGCTTTTAAAGCTTCTGTCACAGTTTTTCCAGATTACACTTGAGATTCATCATAGATTTTTGGGACTTTTTTGTGATTTTAACGGTTTATCATGTCTAGGCACTCACTCGGCTCAGTTATTTCCTAGTTTAGACAGTAAACCTAAGTTTTCTTGAGCTTCTGTCTGCTCTGGTCGACAGAGTACTGGGTCCCTTCGACCAACTGCTATCTTTTATCAAGAGTAGGCAACACCAATGTTCATAGTACACGGAGAATAAAGTTTAACGTGTGTGTGTGTGTGTGTCGCCCCTCTTCTTCATTTCTTCACCTCTCTCACAAAATCCCCACCTACAACTCACGTACAGAGCAGAATCATCGTGTTTCAACGTACTCCATGTCTACATCTCCATAGCTCATAGGCTCTAGATGAGCTAGAACGCTCTACGGATTGATGGCAAGGTTATATATTCTATCTCTCGTGTTGAATTCACGCATCAACTACTACTACTATATGGTTTCGAGGGTTGCTGGTTTTTTTTTCTTCTTTTTTTTGTATTTATTTGTTTATAGTCGGCTGTTCTCCGGGGTGGATTGGTAAATTTAAATTATAGAATGAATCTACACTACCTTGAACAGTGATTTGAGTGGCGTTTCCTGTCTACGATGAATTCTGTGGCTTTTGTTACCATCTAACCTATAATCATCGCCAGCTTTTGTCAACTAATCGAGCTTGGGTTTCATCAATCTTCTCACCTTGACTTACAGTTTATTCCCCGCATTTTAAAATGCCTTTTGTTCGTCATTTTTAATTAAGTTTTTTTTTTAATCATGTGCACGTTTCTCTTAAAATACCATATATCTCTATGCAATATAGTCTTCTCGGAATTGTTTGCGGTAGTTTATTGATTTTTTAGGGGTTTTTTTTCGCGATAAAACTGAACAATCATTTTTGGATGTACTCACGGTTTTGTACCGAGTTGGAAAGTTGAAGATGTAAGTGGGTAGATCTGCTACGATGATTAATGGTGGTGCTATGAGGTTCCTACTGCACCGTAAGCACATCAGGATCCATGTTAAACCGATGGTTGTTATTAAAACCAATCTGTCACAGGGAGAAAACTTTTTCTTCTTTATTCTGATGAATTGCAGGAGGATTTTTGATTTAAGTAATCACCTCAAATTGTCTCCTATGATAAAATTTAGCACCATCCAACCACCACGCCACTGCAAGTTACATGTTACACCAAACACGTAGGTGTACATTAGCCTAGCCGCTCGATATCCACCTCGTCCAACTGGATTTGAGTCGCGCCAAAATACTGCGATTTGTCTGTGAAGAAGTTCGCGTAAAATTGCGAATATCCAGTGTAGACTCGTTCCTAAAATGAAGCAAATCCATCCGGATGATCTGAAAGTTGTGGAAAAAATTTTTTTTTCATTATTAAAAATATTTATTAGCAAATTTATTAAAAATTTTTTTTTTTTTTTTTTTAATCTGTGGGAATGAGTATTTGAAGTAAAACAGTAGAGTAAAATTTCCACACTCAATTGTCAAAGTATTGACCGCATTTGCTCATTATGCAAAAAGCTCTCAGGGCCGTTAGTGATGTAGATTACACACAAATCAATGTCACACTATCGATCCAACTTTTTGTTGTTGGTTGGATATTAATTATCGCGCTTGATTTCAATAATTAATTGCAACCAATGGCTTATTAGTTGATGAGAAATTATAAGTTTTTTTTGTTTATACTCTCTAGTGGAATTTTTGAATTTTTTTTTTTTTGCTACTCACGGTATGTTGTAAATGTCTAGGAGTGTCCAAGTTCCACGCCATTGGCCAATTACCAGTGGTCCTATTATGAAAATTGATATGAAAGTGTCTACGATTGATAATGCGCGCTTCTTCTTCAACCCCCTTGCCTTGATTTTGAGGCCTGGTGCTTTGTCGAGATTTACTTTGTGATTCTGTTGAATTAAATAAATAAAAATATTCACTGTATTGTTTTTTTTTTCAAAGAAAAAATAAAATTTATTGACATGGGACAATTAAATGCTATGTTCATTGATTCTCTAGTAATGAATTTAACATAAAAACTTCAATTTATTCGCCTCAAAACTGGTTTTACTGCTGATCATCCTTGCATTATTATGTAGTAGACAATTGATTTTTTTTTTTCCTTCATAAAAATATTTCTTTATGTATAAAAAATATATTTTCAGATAAAAATCTTTAAATTTATAGCTAAATAATTTTTATTATTGATTTATAAAATTTTTTTACTCACAATATTGCTATTGCTTGCAATAAATATACTTTTTAAGCCTGAGGAAAATAGTCCGGTAGTCTCATCATTATTATCGTTTTTTTCGCTAAGTTCTGTGTCAATTGGATCACTATTATCCTCATTAAAATTAATAGTATCAGTTTCGTCTGTGATTAATAAATTTCCACTTTTTTCCGTCGATATTTCAGATGAAATTTCGTCAAATTCACTATTCATCTTAAATGTTATTTATTCGTTAGAAAGTATATTTTTTTAATAATTTTTTTTTTTTTTACTTCATTTATTAAATTAAATAGTTAGTAAATATTTCGAGTTTTTCTTCTATTTTTATATTTTTGCCCATGAAACTCGCAAAGTGTGAAATAGTTTGTATACGACTACTTTTAGCTTCGATGTTTCACTTAACACTATTCACAGAGGAATATTCGAGTGACCAAGGTATACAAGGTGTATAGATGATGGGGATTACTTGGAAGATATAAGGAGGGATGTAAACAATAATTAATTTTACAAGTTTCTACGCTTGCGCTGAAACTTTTTATTATTTTTTTCCTCTTCATTGCAGATACATCTGCGCAATTTTTCGCTAGTTTAATCTGAAGAGATAGGGGATCGTAAGGAGAATGAAATTAATGTAAATTTATGTAATTAATTCTTATTTATTTCATATTTTCAATAGATAATCATGGATTACACGTGAAAAGATGAATGTGCAGATGGCTCATTTGTGACAATAATGTATTGTCGATAAAACGCTAATAATTTTTAAACGTAATTTAAATTTATTGAATATTCAACGACAATAAAGGAATACAGTTTAAAATATTTTGGTAAAAAAAATCTAAAACTGTGAAATTAAATGATTTTGATATTGAAAAATTCATTGATTTCTTCAGGAATCATTTGTTTACAGCTTTTTTTCATTAGTCAATATTTTTCCAAATAGTTGTAGGGATTCACATGTGTTAATCTGATCTAATCACTCAGTATCAATTTTCGTAACTTCTTTATTTGGTGAATTTCCAACTAATCCGTGTCGGTCAGATTAGATGTGAAGTATTATTATCGAAAAATTTGATGGTTATTGCAATCTAAAATATTTGAAGATGAGAAAAAAAATTGTGTAATGTGTAAATTACTAGAATGGTTAATATTTGGTAACATTAAATAATTTTTTCTAGGTTTTTCGGCAAAGAAAAATAGCTTAAAAGTCCGTTTATAATTTGAAAAAGGTCGTGTAGGGATAAAAATTGGAGGAAAAGTTATTAAACAAGGAGGTTAACAATGTCAAGTATATATATATTTAATAAATTATTGTGTTTTACAATATATGCAAGGTGCAATATATATAATTTTATTTGACATATATCACGGCTGCCTCAAATTACATTTATACCTTGGGACCAATGGTTTTTGCACCATGGTTAATATTTGACTGTTTGTCAAACATTTGGCCAATTTAATTTTTAACAGTTTATTTAGTGTGATTTTGTGCGCCTGGTGAATTGAGATAAAATTTTTTTTTTTATATATTTTATTGGATATTATTTTATATTTCAATAATTCTAAAAATTATTCATGTGTTTATAATAATTCACGAGTTCTTTTGGTATGGATGTTTTTTTTTTGTGCATTTTCACAAAATTCAGTTGACTGAATAAATTGCTGGACTAATGCCTAACAATTTTATTTCACTTTCCAAATGGATTTTAACAGTCGACTGACTAATACAGAACGACGAAAAATGCCCCTAAAGCACAGCCATTTTTATTTTAGCACTTTGAAATATACAATTAAATAAATAAAACTTTTTTTTTTTTCAGTAAATCTCGATAAATTATTTTTACCAAGTAGTTTTTTTTTTAGGTTTTAAAAAAGAAAAAAATATATATTATCTGGCCAAATTTAAAAAATAGGCAATAAATTGAAAAAACTTTTTTGAGAAAAAAAAAAACCTTTTTGTTTGTTTTATACATATAGTTTAGAAATTATTTATCAAGATTTATTGGACATCTTACGACAATACAATACTTTCAAAAGCATCCAACTATAGTTGATTCACAATTTTTTATCAGTTCATTACACTATTTTTTCTTAATTATTTAGAGAAAATCTTAATCTATAGTCTTTAAAGATTTAGTTTTTTAACATCGCTTCATCTCATTTTTAAATTTGATATTTTGCTCATAATTTCTTCAAATTGAGTCAAAGCACACACGTTATTTTTTATATATATAATATATATATGTATATATTATAATAAACACATTAATTGATTAACAATGAGTGTAACGATTTTGTTTACGTTTATGTATGATGTATAATTATTCATTCAACAGTATATATCACTCATAAAAATGATTATTCGGCAAAAATTCATCTAGTCAAAAATTCTAAAAGGACAATGATACTTTTCATAGCTAGAAAAATTCACTTTTTCTGTCATCTTTATTTTCATTTGTGTGTGGGTACTTTTTTTTAATGGTATTTTTTTTTTATCAAAAAGTCTTTCTGTTCTGCACTTTATTGTATACACAGCCCTTTTTTGTATGTTGAGTTATCAGAAAAAAAAGCAAAAAATATTACGATTAAAAGCAGAGTTTTCATCAAGTTGTGATTAAATATTAATAACTGAATTGTTTAATAAGATTTTTTTTAACAAGTATTTTGATATTTACATCGAAAAATTTCGAAAAATCATCGATTTTTTTTTATTTAAGGAAGACATTATTTAATGAGAGATAAGTAAAAATGAGCTCCTTATAAAACCCAATTAATTAATTAATTATCAGTCAGTAATTAATATTAATAAAATTGTTATTCTCGATAAAAAATCCATAAATTTTTTATAGAATTATTCATGATTATTTGCGATACAAAAAAATTATATATCGCACAGTTTGATATTTGTTACTATTATTTAAAGAAGTATCGACTTGAAATTGTTTCAATTTTTAAAAAATAAAAAAATCAAATAATTTGACAAAAAATTGTAAATAAAAAAAAATCCTCATTTAACTATCAGTCACTTTATCCTCCAAAAAATAACGGAAAAAACCGCAAAAACTAAAAGCTACTAGCTCCCCTATTACATGACTAGATGTTTATTTAACGGACCCTAAACCGCTCTTAATTACCTCTAAAAAAAAAGAATAGACCGATTTGAGGTTGGTAAACCCTAGTACAATCGCCGCACAACTCTTGTGTGCATGACTTTCCAAAACATTGTTTTCTTATTAAAGACATTAAAAAGTTTCACTCGTTTTTATCGTGCAGTATTATAAATTTTTTTTCTTTTTCTCTCTAATGATTTAATGAATTTTTAAATGATTTAAAAAAGAAAAAACTATGTCACTCTAATTCTTACCATAATTAGTATTATGCAAAAATTGAAGCTCCCATATTTAGGCTGTAATACTGCTGATGATTTCACTTACATCTTCTCGATTTTAATGATTTCACTTAATCACTATCCATTATCACCATGTCTTTGGAGAGGCTATCTTTCACTTCTGACTCGTCCACATAACTGTTCTTCATGTTTTTCTCTTCTACCGATTTAATACACTGTTGGAATAGTACCAGAAGTCAGTTAAATCGCTCTAGAGCTTCTAAGCTATTTTCTACTTTTTGTTTTTTTTTTTTGTTTTTTTTAAATTTATCTTACATCTTCAATGCGTATTCGTGGTGCCGTTATCTGCTCTGGAAAATGCCAGGGCTTTATATGCGGCTTATTTTGTTCCTTCCACTGCGGATATCCAACCGATGCCTTGTGCAGCTTTTTCACCATCTATTCCCACGATACACCAAATTTATTATTTATTAATAAGTTGTTTAATTTTTTTTTTCAGATGAGTTTTTTTACCTTGGGAGCGAAAATTTGAGTGATTCGGTTCACAAGCCACACGGGCAGCTTTCCATGAGGATCCGTGTGAGACACATAGCCCAATTCGGATCCATCACCGTTTCGAGAAGGTCTCACAATGTATCCTGGCCAGAACGAGCAGAGTAAGTGAACAAAATTGAATAAAATTTACGATGAAAGTTTTTTTTTACCGGTAAGATATGATGTTGCTCGCACATAGTGCTTTCTGGGAGGGTAATCCTTGTGATAGACCGAGTGATTGATAATCAGCTGTTCTCGTCCAGTGTCCAGCCAAGATCTTTGCAGCACAAAGTCTCGATTTTTCAATGGCGATGTGCAAGACACTAAAATCCAATGAAAACAGTTGATTAAATATTGAAATTAATTATTTTATAATCACAAACTTACTAGAATAATATCCCAAGTCATTGTTGGGGTTGAAGAAACCTATGTCTTTTGATTCTATCATGTGAGTGTCCCAGACTTTGCGATATTCCGGGTCGTGAAGTACATCGTAGAGAGTTTCAGGTTGGACATCAGCAAATCTTGTCCTTATCTACGTAAAAAAACAAAAAGATATAATTTATTGACTCAGTGGTTTTTTAGATTTAGAAAAAAATATATTTACCTTGACCATTTTAAAACTAGTTCCAGGCACAGACTTAGTCCAAACTGATATATCTGGTTTATTGTAGTCCAATTTCCAATCATTATTATCATCATACAATTTTTTTAATTTCTCAAAATCTTTATCCTCAGCTATTTTCACAACTCCAACATCCATTGTCAGAGACGTTTATCGAACAGCTGCAAAAAATTATCCACTATTTATATTATTATTTGTTTCAACTAACCTAGAAAAGTTTAACAATGGGCTTTCTACTTTGCGTGTAACTTCGTGTCAAACCAACTTTGGCCACGTATATTATTCACCCAGTTGGTTTTCGTTCTTATCAGTACACTGATAAGCCTGGCAAGGTTATTTGATTATTATTGAGAAAAAATTTTCTGTTACTATAGTATAAGTAGAAATATTAAATTTTCAAGTGCACATCAACAATAGAAGAATAAATTGACACCCTCATGGGATATATGACGTTTCAAGTGTGTTGATCAGATTGTCTCTCTCCCTGCGACACTTGTCAACTGTAAAGTGTCCATCAGCTGGAGGGAAAACGCGGTCCTCGCCTCTTTTTCCACTGAAAATTATAGTGGGGCAATGCTCTACATATATAGCTTTTGTATAAAATTTTCTTGCCTTTACTAAATGTGCGCGTATGAGAGAGATGTCAAATGGTCAGTTTGAATTTACGCGCGCAATCGAAATTTTCGGCCATCTTGCGCAGCTCTCCGTGCGCCGGGTACTTTTTTACATGAAGTGATGACATTGATGTGCTTCATGTCATCAGTCATTATTTTTGGTGTTAACAATTATCAGAAAAATTATTGCAATTTGTGATAGATATTCGGTAAATATTTGGATTATTCTTAAGGATTTAATTAATTATTCTATCCAACTAATCCAACGCTGCATCACTTCGAAAATAACACGGCATTTGGCAAGTTTTCTCGTGGCGTCGCGAATCAGGCATAAAATATAAATTTATACATTATTAGTATATTTACACATTTATTTATCTAATACACCAGTAGATTTGTTATATTTTTTATTGGTATCTCATTATTTTCCAGAGTAAAAAAATTCATACATTCATTCAAATATTTGAGGTTATATAAAACAGAAAAGATAATTCTTTACTGATAAATTGCTGTACCAACAACAAAAAAAGTCTAAGCATATAGGGATCATGTTTATATTTGTATATACTATAGCAACTATTATTGAGTAATTTAGATATTTTGTGAGGCTATTGCTGATTAATTTCAACACGCCCCTCCATTTACGATTGATATTATAATATTTGATGATTTGGCAAGAGAAGTTTCTCGACAAACTTCATCTAGATATCCAACTAAATACCGAGAAAAAAATTAACAAAACGTTACTTTAAAAATTTTTTTCTTTATTGATAAAAAAAATAATAGAAGTGAGTGAAAAATGGTTCCACCACTTGAAATTGCTACGGGAGACGAGGATTTGGATGAAAAAATCAACGAATGGTTGGAATGGAACAAGGTATGAGTATGATAAAACACTATTAAATCAATTATTTAACTTGATATAATTTTATTTCAGGATTTTAAGGATCAAGAAGAAATTTATAATCTCCTAAAAACAAAAAATGCAGCAGCACTGAAGAATTTATTCTTAAAACGGCTGGAATTTGGTACTGCAGGTCTTCGAGGGCGTATGGGACCAGGGTACAGCCAGATGAACGATTTGGTTATTGTCCAAACTGGCCAGGGTCTCATAAAATATTTATTAAACACAGTAATAGACGCTAAAGGCAAAGGAGTAGTCATTGGCTACGATGGAAGGCACAATAGCCACCGGTAACATTTTTTTCCTCTATATTTAACATTTAATTCAACATCCAAGTTGTCCAAACACACTTGGAGCCTTTTTACCGACACTAATTCGACATTGTGCGGTTGCAGATTTGCCGAACTAACAGCAGCTATTTGCATTAACAATGGAATCAAAGTTTACATGTATTCCAAAGTTTGTCCAACACCTTTTGTCCCATTTGGGGTAGTGAAATACCAGTGTGCAGCTGGAATAATGGTCACTGCATCGCACAACCCCAAGGAGGACAATGGCTACAAAGTTTATTGGGAAAATGGTGCACAGATTATCTCGCCGCATGACAAAGGCATTCAAAAAGCTATTTTAGAGAACTTAAAACCATTAAAATCATCCTGGGACATTGTTACTGTGTACAAAAGTCCTCTGTATCGTGATCCATTGGCAGAAGTCATGAAATCATATCTGTCAATCATTGAAAATAATACTCTCTACCCAGAAGTTAACGAAAGCACTAATATCAAATTTACATACACTGCTATGCATGGTGTTGGATATAATTACATGGCTGAGACATTTAAAGCTGCTAATTTTAAGGTTTTACATTTTTTTATACTACTCTATCAAAAGTTTTAATCATAATTCAGTGCATTAAATCAACTATTTTACAGCCTTTTATTGCCGTGGAGGAACAAAAAGATCCAGATCCTGAATTTCCGACCGTGAAATTCCCCAATCCTGAGGAGGGAAAAAGTGCCCTTGATTTGAGTATCAAAACCGCTGAGAAACACCAGTCTACCGTTATTCTGGCTAATGATCCGGATGCTGATCGACTAGCTTGTGCAGTAAAACGAAAAACGTGAGCGAGAATAATTTTATTGGACAGAAAAAAAATTATTGGTTGGTTTTTTCAGTGGTGAATGGCACATTTTTACTGGCAATGAGTTGGGTGGACTTTTAGGATGGTGGATGTTGCATGCATATCAAGTCAGACACCCAGATAAAGATCTTTCTAACGTCTACATGATGGCTTCAACGGTTTCAAGCAAAATTTTAGCGTCAATAGCAAAGAAGGAAGGATTTATGTTTGAGGTTGGGGCGATAAAAAAAAAAATACAAATTGTATTTAATATTTACAGAAGGTAAATTCTTATATTATTTGTCGGTTTAGGAAACGCTTACGGGCTTTAAATGGATGGGTAACAAATGTGTGGAGTTGATGGCAAACGGCAAGGATGTATTATTCGCTTTTGAGGAAGCTATTGGCTTCATGTGCGGTGCGAATGTTCTCGATAAAGATGGAATTAGTGCTGGCATTCGGGTTGCTGAAATGGCAGCTTATCTACAAACAATTGGACTCAGTCTTTATGATAAATTGGAGGAAATTTATGCACAGTAATTACATAGATACATAACATATGAACGTTAGAACGTTTATATATATTTAAGTGTCAATTTTTTGTTTTTTTTTTTTTTGTTTGTGTGTTTTTAGATATGGGCAGCACATCAGTGATAATTCATATTGGATTTGTCATGAATCCGACACGATAAAATCTATTTTTCATCACCTCAGGAATTTTAATGGCTCATCGAACACGGTAAAACAAATTTTTTTTTCCCCAAGGTTTTATTGTGTCGTCGCTTTCGGCCTAGTTTTTCCGCACTTTTTTTATTTATTTACTGGCTGTATCATTAATACATGCCATTTAAACTCACTTATTCAACCTCTATGAGTGTATATGTGCTTATCACATAATATGAAGGTCAACTGGTGTTCAGAACGAATAGTATAGGTGCGCTATGCATGAACTGGCAGAAAAGACACAAATGCGTCAGTGCATGTTGTCATCATTGCTATAAACATACAGCAGTGAGTGGAGAGTGCTTCCATATTTATTGGCCGGCAAATTCTGGGACGGAAAATTAATTAATTAAACACTTTAACGTCATCTATATTTTTTTCTCATGCTCAGTGTCCATTTAAAGACTGAAATTTGATGTGAATTTTATTAACTTTGATTTTTTTTCCAATGATTTTACATGCTTCTTGCGAGTGGATATATATTTTCTCGCTTTGTTTATGGTTAATATTTTACCAAAATGCCCGAAAATAAAACAACATCTTGGTATAATCGACTGACCAACTGGTTTTTGACCTCATTAACACTCTTACCACCGTTGTTATTTGTTATTTTGGCCATTCCAGTTATAAAATCAATGTATTTTCTATCGCCTTTCTTCGAGTGACATTGATTTCTATGATTTTTTGTGAGCTTCAGGTGAACATGTCAATTTTAATTATACACTGATCATGTGTTATAATTCATGTTTTTCTTCTTAATTGCAGTATCCGTCAAGTATTCTTGGTGGAAAATATCCAATAATTAGTATACGTGATTTAACAACTGGTTATGATACCACACAACCCGATCACAAGGCAAAATTACCAATTTCTAAAAGCAGCCAGATGATCACATTTACATTTGAAAATGGCTTAGTCACTACACTAAGAACAAGTGGCACTGAACCAAAAATTAAATATTACACTGAGCTTTGTGCATCGCCTGAATTAAAGTAAGTTTAATTTTTAATTAAGAAAAAATTATTTTATCTTTTTAATTCGTCTTGAAGTCATTTCTGTCAGTAAAAATAAGATTTTTCAATTACTTTTCCATCCTATATCTTTATAATAATCGTAAATTAAACTAGATCATGAACGACAAGACAGAAAAAAAAAAATTAATAATCTAACGTACCAGGAAACGCAGTCTATTATCAATGATTAATCTTATCAAGAATATAAATCGTAGATAAAAGATGGGAGATATACTATTACCTTATGATTATTAATAATTTTTCCTTTTTTTTTTTAGAGATCTCAATCAACTAAAAAATATTCTTGCGGAAATGGTATCAGCAATAGTCAAAGAATTTCTCAAACCGGAAATAAATGGACTGATTCCCCGTACAACATAAGTTTATATTTATAAAATTGCCAAAAAAAAAATTGCCCAACGAATTAATTAATAGTACAATCGAATATAATATTAATTCAATTGTTCTGTGTTAATTTAAACAATAATATAGAGCAATTGTTTGTTTACTGTATTAAATAATAATCCGTTGGATTAGTTGGGAATAAATGACAATGTAAGAAGAGTATGTATATTTAAAAATATTATTTTATTTTAATTATCAATTTCTTGCATTTCACTTGCAAATTTAAGCAGAAAAGAAATTGTTTTACGTAGTTTTGAATATTACTTATTTTAATTATCAAACTTACATAATTGTTTGTTGAAAAGTTGTTTTATTTTTATTTTTTATTTTTACCCTTTCGTTTGGGAAATTCAATGTAGAAACTTATGCCCTCATCATCTAAATAATTGGCTAGCACTTTTGGACCACTTTTAACACCAATATTTTTCAATTTTTCATGTAAACTCTCCAGAGGCAATGGCTTATACATTAAAACTTGGTTATAAAGCTGTCTGTCCTTTTCTAGGAGTTTTTTAAACAATTTTTCCACATGTGAAACATCCTCATCGTCGTATTCTTCGCCAGAAAGCTCTAAATCCCCTACAGATTCTCTATCAGATTCGGAATTCTCATCGATTAGTTGGATATCTTTAGGATCCTCAGATTCAACTGCGTGTTGAGATAATTCATCGTCTGAAATCCCATTTTGCGATAAAATATTGACCGGAATCTCCGGATAAAGTTGATTGTAAATGTAATTGAGCAGTTCAACAGCTCTGTGAGACTTTTGCGCTCGTAAACCGTATCTTGCAAGACGTTCATTCAGTGTTGTTGGTGATAAATTATTGTAATCTTCTTTGGGAGCGATTGAAAGGGAAATTTCAGCTTCTGAGGGTGATAGATTTAAGTAATTAAAAATTTTTAATCCGCTTCTTTTCGTTATTTTTAATGATTTATTGACTTGTTTACGGATTGAAAAATCACCCTCTGATTTAGATTTTGTTTTTAATAGCAGTGTATCACTTTTTCTAGGTGGAGATTGTTGTGTTTCTGGCTGTGAACTCATTCTTGCCAAGTTAAATGATGGAAAATCATCGTCTGAATCACTGCTTATTGTTGTTACAATATTTGGAGGATTTTTTTGAAGCTTTTCTGGAGGTTTTCTCGAGCGAAATGTCACGTTATCAAAGTTAAGAGACTTTCTAGAGGTGCTTGGACGTTGAACTTCATCCCAAAATGATTTTGGTGGAGTTGTCATTTCACCTTCCGCAATAAAATCGTCGAAACCAGTAGCAAAATTCATGGCAAAGTCATCTTCATACGTGGCAAACGGTGATTTCACTTGTTGCGCTGAGCCTGCTTCAGAATCAGACGATACATGAATTGGACTAGAGTTAGGAATAATTATCTTATTATTTTTACACGATTCTTCAGAGTAATTCATACTTAGCAAGCCACAATCTTGTAAAATATCGCTTACCCCTTCCAACGGCAACGAAGTGAATTTCTGGAATACTGTACACGGTTCCGCAGCATCTTCTTCGTCGCTAAGCGTCAAATCCACCGTATCCGATGGTATTTTAATGTCTTCCTTTTCTTCAGGACTAATTTCTGGAGTTGTCGATCTTGCTCGCTGAGTCAATGGGAAAAAATTATCTCCAGATGGCGAACCCCATTCGGGAAAATCCAAATCTTCAACGCGATTTGATTCCGTTAGTGATAATTTTTTTGATGATTCATTGCTAAGTTCTGCACTTGATTGAAATTTATTTTGCGCATTTTTATCGGCAAATTCTTGTGTTAGATCAATTGAAGTCTGCGACAGTCGTTGGGATAAGTCGAGAGACCTTTGACTCGTGGATAAATCCTCGTGCGACATTTCTGACGAGCGATTTACTGCCATTGATGAGTAAACATCAAAAGCCGACAATTCTGCAAGTCGTTGTTTATTTATTGCAGATATGTCGTGACTATTGCTGTCGTTTTTCGAGTTTTCTGATACTTGAGACTTAAAATTTGTCAGAATTTCACGATAATCAGCTATACTATTGTTATCACCGTGTGTTTTTTTGTATTTTGTGTACATCGACTCGTCAAGATCGACGTCAGAAGCAATACTTGATGATAAATTTGATAAATTTTTATTTAAGTCACCGGTACTCTCATCTTTCTCATTTTCCGATAAATTTTCTGATGTTTCCATTTTGTCGGGTTCTTCAATTATTTCAGATTTTTTCAAATGTGCCCGAATTTCATCCTCAAACATAGTGAGAGCTGATTTTTTCACTGTAGACTTACCTTCTGTCTGGGTTTTAGTGCTCAATGATAGTGATGAATCTTCCAACCGCTTGCGCACTAAAAATGGATTTTTACCGCGTCTTATTTTAACATCGAGAGGACTATCTTCCTCGGTATCGGATTCAAATGGACCTCTTGCATTTCTTCTTTGGACTTTTGCGATAAATAAACTCATGTCGCTGCGTGCCACAAACTCGGGTGATTTTCGACCGGTTAGAACTTCAGGGCAGGTCAGTGAGCGTCGTATAGTACGCTTAGGAGTTTCCTTGAGCTCTTCATCCTTCTTACTGCCAATTGATACTGAAATATTCTCAGATTTTTCCAGATTTTTCGGCGATGTTTCTATTAAATCTGAAATTTTATCGCATCCACTTGTTTCAGTAGGTTCCGGTGTTCCAGGCATCGAATCCATACCGGCAAAAATATCCGGTGACATCCTTGTTTCATCAAGAAAAATGCTATTTTTAATTGGCTCAGGTGATTTTTGTAGTTTTTCATCATCATCAGCAGCATCATCCGAGATTTCAAGAATTGCTTCGAGCTCTTGTGGCATTTCTTCACGCTCTGAAAGTTGTGCTGTGCATTTTTCCGCGTTGGTAAACGAATTTTTCGACATTTCCAGGATTTTTTTGTCCAAATAATCAACAACGCTCGGACACTCGTATTTATCTGCCAGTAGCATCACTTCATTGAGTATTTCTCGTTTATCCAGAATTTCAGGATTTAACAGACGACCACAGTAGACAAATTCCATAAAAGCCGTCGCTCCAGCATTTGACATTTCACTCCAAGCAATTTTAAAGCGTTGATGAGCCTCTGGATCGTCGTTTGGCAAAAAATCTTTTGTCATACGCGGACATCGCGCTAAAAGTACCACCCAGTGACAGTAAATGCACTTGTTATCCTTTAAAAAAATTATAACATCACTGCAAGACTTGGAATTGATCATTTTACTCCAGTCTAGGGCTAAGCAATCACTGTACTCCATGTCGACGCAGCTTTTAGTCATTTTTGGAGGCTCAGAAACAATTTCAGGCAATAGTTCTACTCGTTTAACATCAGTTTTCATTGGCTCTACCGGTTCTACCGGTTGTTCATGAATTTCTGGATCCTCAGGCATATTTTGCTCATCCAAATCAGTCTTTGGTGTGATGAATGGTTGTAAATCTTTAACATAGTATTGTGAATGCTTTTTTTTCATTGTCGAGCTGGTCCAAATGTTGTCCGGTTTTTTTTGCATCTCCTTTAGCTTATGACTGTGTAAATTGAGCGGTTCAAAATCAGCATTGATTTGATTCTCATCGGCCATCTGTTGCTGAGTTAAAGATTCCGTGCCAATCAATACTTGCGCTATTTTATCCGACAAAATTCGCTCCCGGACTTCTTGACTTCGTGTCTGCAGCACTGTTGGACCCACTAGTTTTTTTCTTTTTACTTTTTCTACTGCTGGAAGCACCAGTGGCTTTTTAGACACAAATCCAAAGCTTTGCAGAGTGTTTTTACGCTGCGATGAGGTCATGTCGAGAATTTTCGAGTCGGTCTCGGCTGCCAGAGCAACTGCTTCATCAAATTCCTGTCGTTCTTCGTGTTCTCGAAGCGATTCCGACAGTGCCAGTGCTAAATGCATGTCCGCAGTGCCCTCAGGAATCTAAAATATAAATTTTTAACGCTAGAAAATTGTTTTTTGGTCGATTTATTGAGTAACATACCATTTTCTTAATGTTAGAAGTCTTTCTTTTCGGTTGCACGGATGGTCCACCTGGCAATCCAATTGCTAATCGCTCCTCAGACTGACGTTCTTGTAATTTCGCAGCTTCTATCAATTTTTTTGTTGAAATATTGTGCTTTGCCGCACAAGTTTTCATATGGATTGTCTGTAGATTTGAGTCACTGAAGCCTTTCAAACACACGGGACATATAAATGATGCTTTTGGTGATTTAGATTTAAAAAATGATGATTCAATTAATTGTTGATTTGTTTCACGAGTAGTTTTCGACGCAGCAGGACGTTTTTTCGTCGGTTTCTTCACTTTTTTCAGCGGTATTTTGGGTATTATTTGTGGTGGGACTGTTAATTTTGATGATTTGAAGTCGACGAGGCTGTCGTCAGTGTCGGGAGATGCTGATCTCTTGTTGCCACGTTTTAATACTCTATCAGATGAATCAGTTGAACTTGCAAATATTTCTGATAATCCAGAACTGTTGTTTTGGCTAAAAAAATTAAAAAAGAAACAAAAGATAAGTAAATAAAAGACTTATGGAGTTTTTTTGAAGAAATATGTAATTACATTCTCTGAATTACAGTAAGAGCTAGTTTTTTATCTAATGGACACATGTATCTACCTCGGGGCACTGTTATTCTCATTTTCTGCTGTATCGTCCATTTTTTGGGAATTATTCAAGGATTTCCTTAGCTACCTTCGGCAATAGCGGATCTGTTGTTATATTCACTCCTTTTTCAGCATATTCACGTCGGGAGTGGAGAACTTTTATAGATGAATGGTATATCGGATCTGTGAACATAAATTGAGCCTCCTGTTCGGCGACGGTAGGTGTTGCAAGGGCTATTAATCTCTGTTTCTTGTTTTCCGTTATACCATAGGTTCTGTAATATATAATATGATAATTAATGAGGCTTAATTTTTGTACATATTGTTTAGGGGTAGAAAACTCACATGTACAACTGCATTACTGTTATAAAACCGACAATAGCTGCAGTGGCCCCCCAATGTCCGATTCTATTTGATGGTGTATTTCGAGCCTGCCGTGGTTTTCGCTTTGAAACATCCCATGTATTGTGATGCGTTTCATGCAACATTCCAAGTATTGAGGAATAAATATATCAATAAAAATTTATATTACGGGATTATATTGAGATGCGAGGTTTATCGAAAAAATGCTTCTCGGGTACACGCACAGACTTGTTCTCGTCAAGACGGTTTTTATTATAACCTCTCTTTTTCGATCCGTTGTTCGTTGTTGGCCGTTGTGAAAAACAAAGACAGACACATTTAACGCCACATTTTCATGAACACATTGCGCGGGAATTTTTTCAAATTGATGAAAACTGGAGACACGTGTTGAATAAAAAAAAAACCAAATAATTTCTTTAATTATAAATATGGTCTAAATTATCAATTATTTTATCACATATCGCTGAAATACTGGGAATATATTTTTTTTTTGCTTATATCGCAAAAAGAATACAAGTTGGACAAATTTGATTGACAACCTTTTTTGTATAGCAAATAAATTTCTCTAGAAAAAAGGTATCTTGAAAAAATTTTCCATCTTTTGAAGATATTTTAATTTTAAGAAGGAAGATATTTTTTTCTATTTCCTTTTGACTTTAGACTAGTATTTTTAATTTTTCAATGGTTTGTAAATTATTTTTTATTTTCGATAAAATTTTTCATTGATATTTATTTTTTTTTTAATCGACTTCTAATGGAAATTTGAGTTTTCCAGTTCGACCTACTGCACTCACTACGTTATGATGATAATTATTAAATAATTTGTACGATGCCTCACATGATACTGAGAAGCTATCGCCCTTTTCTAAATTATAAATAACTAAAAGTCCATTATTTATCCCTATCTTGTGGTCACGCAACTTTTGGGTGTGTAAATTTGTTGGATAGTAATTCCATGTAATATCTGCTTCACTCCACATATTTCCCACACAAGCTAATTCAATTGTGCCCGGGGTAGTATTTATCTGTTGACGAATCTCAACGGCCACAGATAATGGTGCTAAAAGAATTAATCAACCAATTAATCGATTGATATTAAAATTTACGTGTAATTATTATATACTTACGAACGATTAAAGTACGATCGAAATTATGCCTGCACATGTAACGACCATAAACACTTGGATGCTCCTTGCTAATAGAAATAGTTCCATTTCCCGGATGATACCAAACTATTGATTCACCGTTCTTCTTCAGATTTTTGAACTGTTTACCATCTTTTAAGAAACTATCAATACGGTAGTTGAGGCACTTGAGATTATTGAAGGGTAGAGATTTTTCGTCAATCATGAAAATTTTTATAGAACCTACGAAATAAAAAATTATTTAAATACCTTCACAATGAGTAGTATATTTTCAGGATAATTTTTTTTACTTACTGCCATTTGTAATCACAAGTTCCCATGATATGTTGCTCGATGAACAGCTGTAATTGCCACTGTGTGACACAGAACCTTGGTCAGATCCAATCACACTTCGACCAGTAATTAAATTCGCCTCTCTGACAAGAATTTCTCCAGAAGCAAGTTCAGGAATTTCCTGGTTGTTTCGAGTCCAAAAAAACGGTTTTCCTGGATTATTGTAACAAATAATGTTCCATTCTTGACCCTCAGAGGTGGTATTTGTCGAACCACTGGTGTTATAAGCTGTTAAAAGAATAAAAAATTAAATATTCATATTTAAATAAATTAAATTTTGTAATCAGTTATAATATACGATTTTGAAAATTTTTTTCTTTCCATTTTTTGAGTGCAGTAGAAATTAAATATCATTAAATTAAATTAAAATTTGATTGAAAAAAAACTTTAGAATTATCTAGCACCGGGGTTTTTTTTTTTTCGTAATCGAAATTAATAAATAAAAAAACCCTCCGTTGAGTTTATCAACACAAAAATCGCTGGGTATACCTGCCACTTAAAGAATAAAGAAAAAAAGCCACAAAATATTATAAACTATGAAATAAAACATAAAACCTAATAATAATTTGAGATTATGATGAATATTAATGTTTGAATGCAATAGGCAGTACAAGTTTTAATACCGTCGATAATTTCTAAATAAATTCCAGCGTCAAATCGATGATCCGTGCACTTGTATATAAACCAAAGTGGTGTTTCTGTACATTTTGAATCGTCAGCTTGTTGCCCTGTATTCCGATCCATTTACGCAAATTATTAAATGGTATACCATCAAATGTCCTGTTAACTGAAAAATTTATTTTCTCCTTATTCTTTTTTTTATAGCACTCTATTTGCCAGAAAGATCCTTGCACTGCTTGAATATCACCGGTGTACTCGACAAACTTGGGTTTAATTTCCAAAACTATCGGATGTACATTATAAGCGCATCTATACTCTCCTACGTGTTCAATTGAAAAATTGTAAATTACAAGTTTTGTTTCCACAAATCCTTCATTTAAATTAATCTCGTGTTTAACTTTCCAATCTCTCGCTAATTCTGGAATTGTTTTATTATTTCGTGTCCAAAAAATTTTTTGGCCAAAATCAAATTTTGATGTGAGATTTAAGTGACATCCTAAATTAAAATTTGTCCCTTCGATAATTGGAACCACACGCCAACTGGCTTTTGTTCGACTTCTAATATTCAAACCATATTTTATGTCTGAAAATAGAAAAAAAATTTAGAACACATTTCAAAAATTATTTGCTGTTTTTTTTTCTCTTACGTAATGATCCATGACCTAGTGAGATGATAAAGCAAAAGACACTGAGTAAAATAATTTTTTTTATCATGTTGGAAGAATTTTTTATTGCACCAAAATTGTTTAAGTCACCAACACTGTGTTGTAGCTTTATTGCAATTTTTTTATCATAAAGATATTTTGTGTATGGATAATATTGCACCGTTAAATGGGTATACAATTGGTTTTTCAAATAAAATTACAGGTGTGCCGTGCTTTAGATATATATGCTCTAGTCTTCGTTGAATACAATACAAGACTGGTTTTGCGTCTGTAGTTGCATGCAGTAACTGAAAAATTTTTATGTTCAGTATCATATCATTTTTTTATGCTTATAATCGCCTCAAAGATATACTTAGATATAGATATTTGTGTGAGTACTGCTTAACAAACTTGATAAAGACTTTACAAATTTTTTTCCAAGAAATTTCAAACAAGTATATTGAGGACAATCGCCTTTTTTTATTTGTATTATCCATGATTTGAGATTTTTGACTTGTGTTTCTGAAAGATAAATTTTAAAATTGAATTTTTTAGGGATTAAAAAGGATTTTTTTTAATCCGATTTGAAAAATATAATTCAAGTCAATGCAATAAATCATTTGGAAATATTTTTTTTTATTAGGAATTCAGATATTTTTATTATGAAAATCGATTCATTAACTATAGAGACATCTTTTAAATAAAATAATTCTTATACGGTGCAGTCCCATAGATGATTTTGTAAAAATAAAAAAGTATCACGCGAAATTTTGAATTAATATTATTGCAAAAATGTGCACATTTTTACACTATCGTAGTAATAAAAGTGTAAGAGATAAAAATATAATGCTTCTAACATTTCAAAGCCTTTTTTTTCTACTTCATAATTTACAGTTTTAAAATCCGTGTAGAAAAAACACGAAATTGATCGAAAATATTAAAAATATTTCCAGCAAAATATTTAATACTTATCTAGAATAAGTTTTATAACATTTTATTAAGATTAAAAAAAATTTTTTTTTAAGAAATTTTCTATGATGTCATCCCCCCTTTGGGAGATAATGAAAAATGTTATCGAAACAAAATGATAGGAAAAAAATGTTCTACAAATAATGTTAAATAAATTTTTTTCATATTTCCCTTAGTTTTTGAGATATTACCGTTTTCTGAAAAATCCTATCTTTCAAAATATCTCGAAAACAAAGTAAAATATCATAAACATGTACTCTACATTTTTTACAGATAATTAAATTTCTAATCATTTACTTTCTATAACATTTTTTGCTATTTTGACTAGTTGTCGAGTTATTAGCCAAAAACTAAAAAAATTGTAAAAACGACGTGATTCACAAGAGATACCATTTTAAAAATTCCACAAAAATAAAAAATAAAATTTTCTGCATTCAACATCCCAAAACTCATTGTTAACAGTTATTACCACTGTATAAACAGTAATCTCTAAGATATTTAAGTTTAAAAAATTCCCGCCACGTGAATCAGTTTGAGTGTATGTAAAAAACATTTCAACTTTGATAATTAATATCTTAAAAATGCCGGATTCGGTGAACTGACTTGAAATTTTATGAATTAAAGAACTATTTTATCATAGTAATATATACTTAGTACGTATCCATAGATAAAAGATTTAAAAAATTCAAATTTCTCGGAGCGCGTGCGTATGACCAATATCATCCAGTTGCGCATGCGATCAATGACTTACAGCACACAAAATACAAAACTTTTATAAACAAACAACCTTATCAAACTTTTAACCCTATACTCTTATCTTACATGAATAAATTCTTGTCATGTAAAAAAAAATTAAAATCAATCAAGAAACAATTTTTTTTCATCAATATTCTATCACGCCGTCGCGCGCGCCCCACCTTGAAGCCTCGCTGCTCTGCTACACGATGTGACCTTGTTTTTACGTCATAATTCCACATCTGGCAGTCGAATCACACTTTATTCTGACTCACTCTATAAGACGTGAACATACAATCCAAATTCTCTATATTCTCGTCTCCATTCGGGTTTCTGCCGTTGCCAGAAGCGTTTATTCTCCCTCGATCAGTGTGTGTGCGCGTGTGTGTATCCCACACTAATCACCGGTACTAACAGCATAACCACACCCGAAAACCCAAGGTAATATTTAGACATTAATACATGTTTAATATCAAATTTATTTACAATCATTCTTATGATTTTAATATTATAAATGTGAATTGCCGTTACATAATCTCATTTTAATAATTATTTGTGCCGCTAACATGCAGATTTATTGCCGCTAGTGGACATAAAATCGATCGATTCTTCAATCAACATCACACAGTGCAAGTTACTCACATATCATATGTGTGTTTTTCGGACGGGAAATAGGCGTGATGATAAACTTAATCAATTAACGACAATATCCTTGAATCTGCTTGATTATAATATACTGAGAATTGCGTGATGTAGATCAATTAGTGTGTAATATTAATTGTTTTCTTGTATTTCAGCAACAAGGAAATTAATTGATCATCATTATGAGTGGATCCAGTCAATATTATCATGTTCAGGTAATAAAAACACTCTACATATCGAATTTTTAAATGTTAATTTAATAATTTTCATGAGGTTAAAAAATTTTAAGACATTCTCATGTAAATTTTCAATAAGTTGGACAATTAATGGATATATATTTAAAATTTTATCACGTAATTGACTTAAAGTATGGAGAGAAAGTTGACAAATCGAGTTCTAGTTGAGGTCAAACGTTGGAAAATTTTTAATGAACTGTGATTGAATTTTAATTGTGTTTTTTTATTTAGTGCACTCCATCAATCTATCCCGCGGATCCATTTGATGCGTCATCCGATGCGGAAATCCTGCGAAAGGCCATGAAAGGCTTTGGAACCGATGAAGATGCAATTATCGATGTACTGGCAAAACGTTCGATTGTCCAACGTCTTGAAATTGCTGAACAATTCAAGACTAACTATGGCAAAGATTTACTGGAGGATTTAAAATCTGAATTGGGTGGAAATCTTTCTGAACTGGTTGAAGCACTCATGACACCGTTGCCAAACTTGTACGCAAAGGAACTTCACGATGCTATGGCGGGAATGGGAACAGATGATAGTGCTCTCATTGAGGTGCTCACTTCCTTGAGCAATTATGGCATTAAAACCATCAAAATGGCCTACCAACAGAGTAAGTAATTTATCTAAATGTCCATACTCATCAAACACATCAAAATTTTATTAAAAATTATTTTTCTAAATATCAATAATAATTAATTTTGCTTGTTAAAAAATGTAGAAAATGTGATCTAGAGTTTAATTGAGTGTTTAATGATGGTTTATTCATCTGGAAATTTTTTTTTTGGTCCAATCAAATCCTTGACACCTTTTACAATGGATTTTGAAATACGATAATATTGTAAAAGTGATCTCATGTACATAATCTATTGGTTAAGAATAATTCTGTGAAACGGATTAATAGCAGCGTCACGAGTGACTCACTCTCAAGCAATTTTCTTTTGATGAATGTTGCTTGTGAAGCGTTACATTCACCTTCAGATACACGTGACACACTTTTCTTATCGTCCCTAGACAATTTAGAAAGGCATTACGAGGAATTATTAATCACTAACTAATATGCAATTGACGAAAATAAAAAATTTTTGTTGCAGTATATGGCGAAGAATTAGAGGACGCTTTGAAGAGTGACACTTCCGGTTACTTTAAACGGCTCCTCGTGTCTTTGACTACGGTATGTAATCAATGAAAAATCGATTCTCGTGGTATTAATCGAATTACTATTGCTTATAAAAATTTGGAGTCATTTTTTTCATGAGTTTGTGATTATTGTCTATGAAAAAGGCAAACAGAGATGAAGATTTGACTGTGGATCCGGAAAAAGCTCGAGAAGATGCTCAAAAGCTTCTTGATGCTGGCAGCGATGCTTGGGGCACTGATGAGTCAGTTTTTAATGCCATTTTGGTCAGTCACAGCTATCCTCATTTGAGAAAAGTTTTTGAAGAATTTTACAAGTTATGTGGACGTACTATTGAAGACGAAATTAAAAATGAAATGTCAGGAAATGTGGAGGATGGATTTTTGGCAATTGGTAAATTATTTTTTAAATTATTTATCGAAATTTTAAGGCCTTTTTTATTCGAAAAATTAATTTCTGCAATATTTTAGTTATGAAAAAAAATCTTTTTTAAGTTAATTTTAAATTTTAATTGATATTTTGATGAATTTTAGTTAAATGTGCACAAAATAAAACTGCATACTTTGCCGAGAGACTGCACAAAGCCATCTCAGGCGCTGGAACCGACGATAGAAGTTTAATTCGAATAATTGTTACTCGATCTGAAATTGATCTTGGAGATATTAAAGAAGAATACGAGAGAATGTATGGAAAATCTCTTGCCGAGGACATTGAAGTAAGTTTAAAGCAAATAAAATTACAAAATATAGTAATACAGACATTAATAGTTATTTTAACTTATAAACAATAGTACAAATTAATTATTTTGTTACGAAAAATCATCGAAAATCATGTTTATCCGTGAATATTCTTATTTTAATTGTTATAATTTTTCAGGGAGATACGTCGGGCGACTACAAAAAACTTTTGCTTGCTTTAGTTGGATAAAAAAAAACTACTATATCATATTCGGTGTTTTCATAAGTAAATAAAAACACTTTGCACTTGTTCGACAATTATTCTGTTTTTATCTCATTGTTGAAATATAAAATTGATATTAATATTCGTGTGCATGAAATTAATGAAAATAGCACTAATAAAAATTAATTGTACTAAATAATATCAAACGATACATGATGGATATCCGTAACAAAATAGATTAATTTCATTTTTTTTATTTACTTATTATCATTGTTTTATTTTTTTTTTTTTCATTTCAGAATGACTGCAGTGGCGCATACCAAAAATGCTTAACAACAATTGTCTCTTAAATTGTTTTTTTTTTTTTTCTGATTTAAACGAAAAAAATATTTCATCAGCATGAAATGCACAATTGTCGAGCATAAATATTAACTATTAATCCATTTAAAACAAAATTACAAAATATTTTTGAAATTATATATTTATTATAAAATTATAAAGAATATTTTATGATTAAAAAAATAGTACAGTATGATTTTTTCTTTGATTGCAGGGCGATTGCGAGGCTGCAATAGGAAAAATTCTTATTTCTCTTGTAAATTAAAGTTTATATTCCATCTTTGACGAATATGCAAACACCATATGTTTGATAGATAGAATATTTAAATTATTATAACTTCAGGCTCAGTGTTTCTTATTATATTTAAAGCTTTAAATGCAACAGGTGGGAGATCAAAGCATTTATCAATGGCAGTTCGATGTATCAAGTGATAAAGCTGTATTGTTACTCGAACGCATCCATGAAAGCTGTGGGTTTTTACTGTTAAATCGTGAAATTTTACGCAGGCTTCAGCACTAAAATTTTCCAATTCGGGAATTCCAATACAGAGTTCCGGCGGGTTTCGCGCTATTAAGTCATATAAATAATAGTATTATAAAAAAATATAATGTATAAAATTATTTATGAAGAAAATATTAAGGTGTGTGTATAACTATACCTGAAATTGTCGAGTTATAAAGCGTGGAGTTATTGTATGTAACAATAAAAGAAATTCCATATTCATTTGGCAAATAAGAAAATCTAATGCATACTAAATACAAAAAAATATTATAACCTCAAAATAATATATTTCCTCTACAACCTATAAAAATTAATGACTCACCAATGCCATTTGTAAAATACAAATTTACCGGTTCACAACATTCGCAATCGTATGAAGAACAGTGACATCCCATGTCTAAAACATCTTTTGTCGACTTCTCAGTACTAAAATCTAATTTTTTTTAGGTTAATGACTAATAAAAATGACGTAATAGTGTAAATAGTTGCCTGGTAGATGATTTTCATTGCCAACATCCACTGATGCCCAATTACAAACCACGCAGGAAAAGATAATTGTTATTCCTAAATGGAAAATCATTTTATTTTTTTAGTTATTACAATATTCTAATCAGAAGCCACCACCCAATTATTATATCTCCTCTGACATGTTGTCGCGGCGGTCGGTAATGCAGGTACTGTTACAATTGTATATATATCGCAGAATGTGCGGAAAAGAAGAAAATGAGAAAATTTTCACGATAATGACAAAGTGAACAGGTGTTTTTTTGTCGCTTATTCCTTTCGCTCGGTCTTCGTGTGGCATTGCGTGCAAAAGTATGTGTATAGAGTGTAAGGTCGACGGCTCCTCTTCTTTCACGCCGGATGTCCGCGCCCTGACCCACAAGCGGGGCCTCTCTCACATGAAAGTCCGATGGCCTTTGGGTGGGAAGTCAGTCAGGCGATGAAGCTACGCGCGATTGCTGTTGTCGAGTTCACGGTCGTGTGACACGTGTTTATTGATATTCGACTGAACCGGCTCATCAACATAATTTATATTTTTTAATAATAGTCCTTTTTATTACTACTATTTATAAATATGGCTAAATTATATTTATTATTTCTGCATTGTTGTGTGTTTCTCGCGAGTGTCAATGCACAGGACGATGACTCTCTGGCCGGTAGCTTCCTATCAGGTAAAATATATATTTCCTCACTCTATTTCAGTCTAAAAATATCATTAAACCATCTACAGAAATTTCATTCTTGATTTTTTTATTTTTCAAAAACGACTTTTATTTAAATTGATTATTTATATTTATTGATATAAAATTATACGAATTAAATGATAATTTCAAGATATAATTAATGATTGTGCATTAGATGACGGATGTTTCGAGAAATAGAAATTGGCGACACGGTTTTATAGGTGATGGAATCAAATGAAGGATGCGCGTGATCTGTCCTACTTTAAACCGTTGTAATGCGCTATGCGGATGATGATGGCGTCCGTAAACAAGGCCGCCTTCGTGTGGCCACAACGGTATTATAAACGCCTCTGTGTGTTATCCATCTCTGATGAATAATTTCTCCGCTTTTTTGCACCTAGATAGAATAATTATAACCAGACTATTCTGATGTATATATCAAATCTATAGCATCCCCCTGTATTATCATCATCTTCTTGAACAATTTTGAGGTTATAGACTCAAAGAGATACAAAGATATCCAAAGCGCAGATTGAGATATAACTATAAACTATATTGCTAAGAATATATATTTTTTCATGAAGTCTAGTGTTGCTGGAGGTTGTTGCAGAGGGACCTCGTAGCGTTACCACGGTTCATTAACTACCGTTATGTTTGTTTGGAGCCGTTATGCCGCTTGCCGAAGTGAAAACCACACATTGGCAGCGTCATATTTCACTCATGAGAATGTGTCTCGAACACATGGCGACCGTTAATTGGCTTGTCTTTCACTCTCGCTTGTCACTGAATCAAGATATTTTGGATAATAATAAGTTAAATAAATAATTTGCCAAAAAAAATATCACATTTTCATGGATAAAATTACTTCATGAATATTCTAATATATACATTAAGTTGCAAAAACGTTTTTATCTTTTTTGAAACCCGTATATAAATGTCCGGTTAGAAGAAGAAATAAAAAAGGTCGTTATATAGCTATTAATAACGGTATTCCATCGATAATCACTGTAGCAAAAATTGCGCAATCATCTCTGTAACACCATATAAACAACTGGCAATACAAAATTTTTTATCAATATTCAATGCTTTGTTTCAGGTTTTTTGGAGTCGTTAGCAAAGACAGCAAATAGCGCAGATTGTCCTGGTGTTTGTGTGCACACATGGGCAACACTTTTATGCGATGAGGTGCTGGAAAAGGTGGAATGCCCAACGGAAAGTATGCGATGTTGCTTAAATGGCTCGTCAAACAGCACGGAATTGTCATCATCGTCGGAGAATGACATTGAGGACGGTACAACCAGTGAAACATCTCCTGCAACGTCGACGACAACTACAACAACACCCGCGACCACAACTACCACGACAACAGCCGCCACAACAACTAGTACAGCTGCATCAAAATTATCTTCAGTTAGAACTCACAATTTTCTACAATTTCGCTACTCCTTCCAACAGTATTTCATGTAATTAATTTGTTTCTTTGTTCCTTTTTCACAGGAAAATCCGAAAAATGGTGCTGAACATGGATCCAGTGAGTTATTATTTTTGTATAAGTTTTATTTTCAATTTTAACACGCAATATCTATCAATTTCAGAGTCTAAATGCGCAGGAATGTGTATTTCTGCACGTGTTGCTAATTATTGTGAAGCAATTGTCGATATCGACAATCTCTGCAAGCCTGGGCTGCGTTGTTGCGTGACGCCCGATCCTCTCGACGAGAATCCACCGCCGCAATTATTTGTAATCGACAGAACTAAGGGGAATAAAACGAGACACGACGGTCCAACAACCTCGGCGACAATGAGGCCTTTCACAACCACAGCAACACCATCAACAACCCCGTCAACAACGACAATGAGTCCCACAAAACCTCGCCCAAGAAAGCCATGCGCTGGAGACTGCGTTAATGGACTTTTGGCTCTGTTTTGCTCGGATGTTGACACGGAAGCCGACTGTCCGTCGGATGGATCTTGCTGCATCACTGAAAGCTCTGTTACAACAGTATGTGTGAATTTTTCTGCCCATTTTTCCCCCATCAATTATCGTCAATTGTTGTATTTAGGAGACTACGACGACTCTGCGACCCACGACCAAGCCACCACCACCGAAATTGCCCAACTGCCGGGGTAGTTGCATGCTTGCCATCATGATCGGCTTCTGCGAGCGTCCGTACACGGTTGTCTACCGAACAACGTGCGCAACTGGTACCTACTGCTGCGAAGACAATAGCGGATCTTCTCGCGTTAGTAATTCTTGGTTTTTAATTTTATTCCAACCAGTTGGATATTGTTTAAGTAGTTTATTAATTTTTTTTAGCCACCCAGGCCACGTCCAAGGCCCACGTCTACGCGAGCACCCACAACGACGGTGTCGTTACCTCCAGATCCTCGTCCAGAGTGTCCTGGATCTTGCATCGTCTCATATTTATCGTTTACCTGCTTCAGTAATTATTTTTCTTTATCTATCTTTAAAACTGGCATCTTGATTTTGTTTATTGAATTAATTTTTCTTTTTAGGAAATGCTGATTTGACGAATATTTTCAAATGTAAAAAAATCGGTCATCAGTGTTGCGCTCCAAAATCGTTGATTCGTGAAGTTACCGGTAATTCCAGTGATAATACTCTGATGAACCGCAATGACACATTTTTCGCGGGAAATTTGCGACCATACACATCGACAAATATTGCTCCGACTTCATGTAGGTCTTGAACGATGTTTTTATTCGGTAAAAAAAAATTTTTTTTACGGTTGATTGATTTTTTTTATTAGATGAGACGACTCTGGCTACGCCTCCATTGACTACGACTAGTTTGCCACCAACAAAGAGTCCTACTTATGGCAAATATGTTTGCGGAGTCAAGGGAACCTCGCGAGGGCCCGTTCAAGCGAGAAGTTTGGCACGCGATGGCCGAGTTGTCGGGGGAGAGGACGCCGATGCCAACGAGTGGTGCTGGCAAGTTGCTCTGATCAACTCTTTTAATCAGTACCTCTGTGGAGGAGCTCTGATCGGCACCCAGTGGGTCCTCACTGCTGCTCACTGCGTCACAAAGTGAGTTTGAACCGGAGTTTTTCGTTGGATTTGACGTTGACAGCGAATTTGTATTTTTTTTTCTTGCCTGGACTTCAGTATCGTCAGGTCAGGCGATGCCATTTATGTCCGCGTGGGCGATCACGACCTCACGAGGAAGTACGGCAGTCCAGGAGCCCAAACACTGCGCGTTGCCACGACTTATATCCACCACAACCACAATAGTCAAACGTTGGACAATGACATTGCGCTGCTGAAGCTTCACGGCCAGGCCGAGCTCAAGGACGGCGTGTGTCTGGTCTGTCTGCCGGCCAGGGGCATCAGTCACACTGCCGGCAAGCGCTGTACGGTGACTGGCTATGGATATATGGGCGAGGGTAAGAGAAAAAAAAATTTTTTCACCTGCAAAATGGCAAGTGTCTGATGAATTTTTCTCCTGTAGCTGGTCCCATCCCTCTGAAAGTCCGGGAAGCTGAAATTCCCGTGGTGAGCGATGCCGAGTGCATTCGCAAGGTCAACGCAGTAACTGAGAAAATTTTCATCCTTCCGGCCAGCAGCTTTTGCGCCGGTGGAGAGCTCGGAAACGACGCGTGCCAGGGCGATGGTGGCGGGCCGTTGGTTTGTCAGGATGATGGGTTCTATGAGCTGGCCGGATTGGTCTCTTGGGGCTTTGGCTGTGGCCGAGTTGATGTCCCGGGAGTTTATGTGAAGGTCTCAGTGTTTATTGGGTGGATTAATCAAATAATATCCGTGAATAATATGTAATTTCAAAAAAAGAAAGGAAGAAAGGTTTTTTACAAGTGAATTATTGAGTTAAAATATTGAAAAGTTGTTGCTGTGTCTTGATAATTTGTTATAAAAAAATTGAGATTATTATTGTCAAGATGCGGCAATGTGAGTTTTGCTTTGTATATTGATGCTACTTAGAGTAAATAAAAAAGTTTTAGTTATGTTTTTTTATATAAAGAAATATATCAATATATATGTGTACATATACATTCATATCTATCGATGTTTCTTTATTTTTATGATACATATAGATTTATAAATTGTTGTGGAACAAATGTACATAAAAATATATATAATTAATTATTAAGATTGACACATACATATATATCATGTTGATAAAATTTATCAGATTATAGTTGATGTTAATTGTGTGTTTAGAGGGTGTGTTTCAGGTGAATATTCTTTGATATAATTTGGATTACATAGTTGGATATCTTGCTATATGTTTTGTATCTAAAATTTGAAGATATTCTGTGTTGAAAAAAAATTGTGAAGGATAAATATTGCTAAAAATATTGTTAGAAAAATATATTTTTTCAAATTCAGTTTTTTGAATTTTCCAACTACAGATAAAGAGATACAGAAAATTTCATGGAACGTAATTTGTAGGAAATTTAGTTTTCAATCATTTATAAAGAGTGACATTTTTCGATATCTCAAGAGAATTCAATTTCTTGTAAAAAATGTTAAATAAAATTTGTTGTAACTCTAAATTCGTAGCCATATAATTTCCAAAAAACTGAATTTTCAAAAAACATTTTTTTTATCATTTGAGCGTTGATGAATTGTTTAAATTAACTGAAAAAATAGTTATATTACATTAAATATGTTGTAACAAAATACTAGAGTACAGGCGCGCGCGAAACTTGCTTTGCGTTTTTTCTAGTTTTTCTATAAGAGAGACGTACTTACTTATTACTTACCTCTCGCGCCATTTATCAATTTCAAATCTGTTTTACTGACCGCCTACTTAATGTGCACAGACACCGGCGCATAGTTCCCCTAACCTCAAAATTATTATTTCACACTTATACATAATCATAAACGACAGATTGAAATTATTAAACAGATAAATATAAATCACAAGTAATCAAGAAAATGTCGTTTCTGATCACAGCAAGAGTCATGTCTCGAGCATGCCAATGTAAAGTGTTGACAACAAGTTTAAGGACCTTTTCACATCAAGTTTCTTTAAAGAAAATCAGCATAAAGGTTAGATTTACTATGTTTTTTTATTAAATCTTGAATCTATGCAAGCTACAAATATAATATGTGATTACAGGCATTGCCAGTAACTCAAATCCGAGCTTACAGTAGCAATAATCAAATCTCAACTGACGGATTGGAGCACATTTACTCGGGCACACTGCGTACCCGAATCAAAGCCGTGAAAATATTTTCACTGGGTACATCAGTCGCTGCGTTGCTAGCCCAATTGTACATTTTGCCAAGTTGCCTGGAAAGTAATGGGATGATGGAAACAGCAACGGTAGCTTTCTCCTTTGGAACATTTGCCTTTCTGACGCCACTCATCCTGCACCTGATAACCAAGCGCTACGTCATCAATATCTACTACAACAAACCGAAAAACTCATTTGTTGCAACAATTTTCACGGTATTTCTGCGCGAAAAATCCATCGAATTCACGGCGGACGAGGTGAAGCAACCTGAAGTCGCCAATATCTTGACAACATGCGTGATCCGGAACATACCACTTTTCATGGACTTGAAAAATTTCACGGAACCTGATTACTACAGTATTATTATGGGTTACGACAAGCCTCTGGACTTGTCTCTCTATGCTGACGAGCCCGTGGAGGACGAGAAAAAATATAAAAAACAGTAAAGTACTCATTACGTAATAAAATTAAAATTAATCTGTTTTCTCAGAAAAAAAAGGAAGAAAGAAAACCTGGTTATTCAAGCCTCCAACCTTGTTTTGTATTAATTACAAAATATTTACACAACATTGCATTGTTGTAAAGCACGATAAGAAACCAGTATTACGAATTTTTTTTTCTTTTCTTCGTATAGTACATAATAACCAGAGATTAAACGGTAGTAGGATATCGTTCATTAGGCTGGAAGGAGATCAAAGTCATCCGAAACATGGACCATGGGTACGTGAATATCTTCAATTTGTGGAGTTGCTTTGAATTCACACAATCCAACCTCCTTCAACTTCCATTCCCAATCCATGCGCTGAACTGCATGCAGGGATTCAGCCTCATTGTGATGCCTGAGCAGCATGGCCTCCTACAAGCACGGAATAATTAATTAATTAAATCCAACGCATTTTGAGCAAAATATCACGCCTTACCTTGATCTTCTCCCACTTATCATCAACATCCTGCAGCCAACTCAAAAACAATCGTCCATTGTAGCGACTGCGTGCATTGCGATCTTTCTCCTCCTGCTCGGGAGTGATGACATTGTACACCTCCTCGTCCTTGAGGATTGTACATACCGAAAAAGGCAGCGACTGATTGGCAAGCGCTCGCGCGGCTCGACCATGCACCCGCAGAATCTCCTGCTCCACCGATAGTACGAGTTTTTCCTTCTCCACAACGTGCTGCATTCTCAATCGATAGCGCTCCTTCTCCTGCTCCACATACAGCTCCTTCATTTGCACCTGCAAACTCACGGGCGGGTTGACATTTGGCTCCTTGTTGGCATTACCCGCCAAAACATAGGTGCATCGATTCATCAGATAGTCCTTGAAACCCTGCGGTGGCTTTGGCTGCACCGGGAACAAACCCTTCCTGCGCCTCTCAATCTGCTTACGGATATTTAAAAACAGCTGATAGCAATTGGTTATCGGTTGATCGTGAGGATGAATCTCGGGACCGGTATTTGTAGCCTCACTCGACTCATTCGTCGACGCAACAATTTCCTTGCTTGGTTTAATCTTTCGTTTACGCGGTGGCTCAATCGTCGGTGCTGTTGTCGTCACGCTCGATGTCGTTACCGATGTGCTAGATGATGAACTTTCGGAATTTTCACTTGACTCTTTTTGATTTTTTCCCGATATCTCTGCCGTATTTTTCTCAGATTTGTCGCCAGCTGTGCTCGGTTTAGTTGTTCCACTGGATTCCGAATTTATTGGAGTTTTTGTAGACTCGGAATTGACCGAGTCGGGCAGCGGTGAAGTTTGTTGCTGCTGAAGTTGCTGTTGCTGATGCTGTGGCGATGAATTATTTGAGCGGTCAGTTGTTGGAGCTGATGGAAGAGGAGAGGAGTTTGTATTGCTATAAGTGACATTTGACGATTGTGTCGAGTCCTTCGACAGAGTTGAACCATTGCCGCCATTGCTTGTCCTATATAAAACAAATTAGATAAATAATTACAGTAATTTACAGAGGAAAACTTTTATTACCTGTGCGAGCTCCGAAGAACTCGTTGATGATGCGTAGAACGTTCTTCACTGTGAATAACTCCAGTAAAATCTTTTTTCTCCTCAGTTTTTGTATTGGCACTTGCATCAGTAGGACTGGCAGTACCACTGGCACTCTGGCTCTGATCCTTGTCATTAGAATCATTACTATTGGAGCTTGGAACAACGTAGGGCAACTGATGGCCCCTTGTCGAGGTATTTTTCCCATTACGCACCCCCTGCTCCTGCTCCGAAGTCGTGCTTTGCGGTATAACAATTTTCAGTGGTGGTACTTTTGGAGCAGAACTGGAATCCGAACTCTTGGGCCGATCTTCATCGCCATCCGAGTCACAGGGTGCTGGAGTAGAATTTTTAGACACAGCCGTAGCCCCCGTTGATGGTTTGGGACTGCTCGCAGCCGATGTAGGACTTTTCCGGTCTAAATTAGCCGCTCCAGACGCTCCGGTCGACGGAGCCACCGCCGAGGGCGCAGTGTTTGACGGTGATGGCGCGGAAGAACCTCGATCCTGACTCGGTTTACTCGCAGTTGAACCAGATATCTGTTTGCCAGTTTTACTGCATTTTTCTCCAACGTTTCCAGCAGCTCGTCCAGCATTCTGTCGACCCGTTAGTGAACTCTTGCTACTGTCTTTACTACTCTCCGACTCTTTACGCTTTTTTCGCCGATTTTCCTCGTCCAAATCGTCGGTATTGTCGCTCTCAAATGCACGCTTGGCTGACGGCGAGCATGTGGCCTGCGTTTCACTCGTTGACGAGGCCACAGCAGTACTCAGCGTTTCTGAGGACGTTGTTACACCGCTGCAAGTTGTTACAGTGCTGTTTAACACTGGATTTTGACCTGCTACTTTTATTCCCTCCTTTTCTTTGTCTCCAGTAGGATTTGGCGATGAACTTGAGCCACGAACTGGCGTTGCTTCTTTTGAACTTTTAAATTCATAAATATCACTGGTGTCAGCCATTGCAGCAGATCCTGACGTTGTTGTCGTCATTGTAGATGTGTTGTTCGTGGATGTTGTTGTTGCTGTTGATGTTAAAGACGTCGTTGAGGACGCTGCAGTCTTTGAATTGTCCATTTGTGACGAATTCGATGTATTTATACTGCTTTGACGTGAATTAATATTTTTTTTCTCATCCCTTGTCCCACGAACTTGATTTAAGCGTAGTGTCAACCGTGGCGAGCCTCCGGTTTGCCCGGTTGCCGATCTGTCCACTGGAAAAAAACAAGAAAACAATTAGAAAAATGAATATTTTATCATTCTAGAAAAATTATTTCACTGTTTTAAATCATAATATCTTCAAAATGATTAAAAATAAAAATTTTTCTCAAGAGACCTTTTATGTAGAGAATTTTATTAGCTAAAAAATAGGTCCTTAACGATATTTTTCAAACTTGCATTCTTACCAAAATATCCCTTTTTTAAATACTTAATGATCAAAATATTATTTTATCATTATGATTATTATTCAAATCCAACATTTACCAACTGTAAATAAAATATATTTAAATAACACGATTGTAAACAATAAAAAGTACCCTTGTATCGCAGTAAAATGACGCGAGATATGTTGAAAAAAAATTTTGTTTTACCCACAAACTGGATGGAAAAAATAAAAGTTCTCCATTAGATTACTCCGAAAAAATGATAAAGTAACAAAGCATTTGACGTATGCAACTATGACTGTGTTGGATATCTTTAGAAATACATGTATACACGTCAAGGCACACACAAGTGCAAATGACCTGGGTTGCGCAGTGTGATAGAGTGGGAGAAGAGAGCAAGGAGAAGGGAGAAGAGCAGCAGAAAATAATCTCCAATAAATACGTGGTGAAAAATTGAAATAATATTGAATTTAAACTCAGTATAAACGGTCATATTATTCGATATATCTTATATAAATAATAAAAAAAGTCACCCAAGAGCGACTGTGATTTTCTGCAAGTGTATAACCTCGATGATGATGATGGAGATGATGATGATGATGATGATAATGATCACTTGGACTACAACACTTTGATATACTATAGAAACAATTCGTTTCTCTATTGCCTCTTCCTCTACACGATCTTTGGTCCCCACTCTCACTACCTAATACTCCATCTTTTTCTGCTCGTTTATCGCGTACTCCCACCTCGTACACCGCCAAAGCATTTTATACCTTTGCTGCGAGTTTGTCGGGATTATTATTATAGACTCGTAATTCAATGTCGCAGAGAGAATACACACATATGTCTACTCGATTATTATTCATATCAATAGAACAAATGACAACTGTTCAGACATAAAAATCACCGAGAGAATATGAAAAATTCTTATGAAATTAATTTCAATATACAAAATATTTTTATCCAAGGTTCTTCCAAGTTTGTTAGGAAAATTTCACAATTCGATTTCGCATTACTCGCGATGGACTAGTAGTTGGATATTTATCCAAAGTATTTTTTTTTAATTTTTATAGCAAAAATGTTATTAAAAAATTACCTTTGTTTTGAGGTGGTGTCCTCCGCATTTCACAGAGGGCTCCACTTTCCTCGGCGGCAGTGGGAGTTGCGGAACTTCCGCCTGGCCGCAGTTGATAGTTATTATGGTGCTGAAAGTGCTGCGGGCTCTGCGATTGCGCTCGAACCTGGTGATGGGAATTGTTGGGTGAAACACCGGCGGCACCGGTTTCTGCGGGGGAACGTGGATTGTCAGAACCTGCTGCTGCTGCTGCTACTACTGTAGATTCTCCTGATTTTGATCCTGTGGCTTCTGTAAAAATGCAATCTAATGAAATCCAACATCGTCAACACTCTGTATAGCAACATAAAAATCATTATTTCAGTAAGGGGAAAAAAAATTGTTCTTCACAGACCTTTTACAACATCACTGCCACCACCATCTTCGACTTTTGTGTCCAGACACGAAAAAATTCACGCATACAAATATTGTTAAAAATGACTGTCTAAATATTCAATAATTTAATAATCAATCTGGCAGTTAAAATGAGCATTAAGATTTAACTTTGACATATTTTTTATAATTAATTTCAGGCTTTTTTTCCAGGCTTGACTCAACATCAGCCCTTTGCATAACATACTTATACAAAAATCCACTTGTAATTTATATAATTGAAAATAATTTCTTTTTTTTTTCTCAGTCTTTAGAATTTTTTTTTGTTAATTGCTAATCCACTGGGCTTATCGAGTGTGACTCGCAGTGCCATCTGCAATGGCTCGTCAAATATCACGCAGTTGAAGATAATAAAAAAAAAGTTATTCACGTGAAATCAAGTGAAATAAATAGTAATTTTTTTGTATATGATAAATACACTTAGTTTGGTGGACGTAAATGCGAACACGGTCGCTCGACAACTGCTGGAGGCCATGTTCCCGAGAATTCGCGATATTCACGGGCACGCCTTCGTCCTTTTGGCCAATGAAAATCGCGAAAACCCCACTTGGCTTTACTTCTCACAAAACCAGATAGATTGTCAATATTATTAAATAAAACAACAAACAATTATTCAGCTAAAAAAAACATTATTCGTCAAATATCCAACTACCTATTGAATCTCCAACATTCGACAAAACTTAAAAAATTCCCCACTAAACTGTCAACAACAAGTTTTCATACCAAAATTATTTGAAAAATTTTTTACCAATAGAATATAAAATATCCCAATAAATTGTTTGACTGACAAATTGACTTAGTTAAACTTCAAATTAAAAACCTAGTTAATCACTAAGAGTATTGATTAACCTCCAAGGCGTTCGTTGCCCCAGGTAGAGTCAACACAATGATCTAGATCTAAAAATATTCTGCTGCTGACCCGAAAAAAAAACCATTTTTTCTCATTTAAAATTATATACATCTAGTCACTGAGGAAGTTAAAAACGTCTTAAAAAAAGCCCAAAATCCGGGGCTAAAAATTATTCTAATCTCTAAAACATCAAGAGCTTACCATTATTATCTTTGGTGTTTTGTTCGCAAGTATTTCCGGTCATCTTTTGTGCTCTGTAATCATCCTTTCGATGGACAGGTGATTGATCACCATTTTTATTAGCCCAACGGCCTTTGGATCCACGACTTGGTGTTGTAGACGATCTAGTTCCATTAGATACATCAGCTCGAGTTCCACCTGTAAATCACAACAATAAATAAAAATATTCCAAGATAAGCAAAAACTAATTAATTAATTAACTAAATTATTTTAAATACCCGCTAATCAACTTGTAAATCAACTAATCAATCATTTCAAACAAAAATAAACATTTGGGAATCAAGGAAGGGGTGATGTTATCCCCTACCATCCCACTTGGTGAATTCCGGCGGGAATCAACGCATTGTTTTGGGGTTAGAAATGCTGGTAGATCATCCGTAGACTGAAAAACCCACGGAAACTATGTCAAATCTGACAAATAGGCAATGTATCTAGTCTAAGAAAGTCTTGAAGAATGTTCAAGAATTGTAAAGCTCTAAACATAACCTTGAAACTCATTGGAGAGGCACGAAATTGAGGTTAGTGTACTAGCCTTTTGTAGCATCCTAAAGCTCGATTACGGATGCAACACTGTTGCTGATTATTTATTGTGATAAATTAAGTGCCAGAGCAGGTGATACTTGTGATTTTTACCTGATACCATTTCCTGAGAAGTCATTTGCATGAGAAGAGCGAGTTGTTGGCGTTCGGACATCCGCGCTGGGTAACCGCGGAAACGACTGTTACCGCCTGCGGGCATTCCGTCGTCATAATATTTATATAAATGTTTAAACACGTGAATTAACCACTTAAACAACGTTTAGCCTAACGTTTTTGATGATTTTCGACAATGTGTGCGCGCGGGAAAGATAACCTCAAAGGCAAAAACACTAAACAGCCAGCCACACGTTCGAGAACGCGGGGAAATGCAACGCGAGAGAGCAGCAGAGGGGAGAAGCGAATCGTTGTGGATGCGAGAGGAGGAGACAATTGGCATGGAGGGGGAAGGACTTGCGACGCCATCATTGACCTACCGAATGTCAGTTGGTCATGCACACACACACACGTATGCTCATACCAGCACCGCAGAATTACGACGCACTTCGTTTGATATCGCAATCATGTCGGATTATATCGCGACTGAATTGGAGGTCAATTTTTTATTTAATTCGCGGGTAATAGCTCATCCAAGGGTTATTTTAAAGATTTCTCTACTCAATAACAGCGAACACACTACGAACGTGTGTTTCTGTGTGTACACGTTCTGTAACGCAAATGGCGCCCAGTTGGGGGCGCTAGTTGGCGCGAAAATCCAAATTCATGAAACATATTGACTTTGAATAAATACTAGCGGATAAATTTTTATAATTATTTTGAAAGTGCGGATTTAATTACAAAATATGATGATAAAAAATTAAATCATCCTTTTAATCATTTTCATTGTTACTTTCTATTTTATTTTTTTTTTGTTCAGGACATTTTTATGCTTCTTGCATTTTCTTGTTGATCAATCAACCACCGAGAAAACAGTGATTGTAAAATTGAATCGCCAATTTATTTTTTTTTCCCTCACAATTTCTAAAATTATGCATACTCAAAATGCCTTTTTGGCAGTTTCATTCAGTTACTTGTTTTGTTTTGTATTTTAATTTCTTCCTTTTCGATTAATTACAATTGTTAATAGGCCTACTGATAAACACATTCATGTTTTTTTGGTTCGTTATTTTTCATCTAAAATTATTTTTCTTTCATTATATTACTTCGCATGTGGCTTTTTATTTATCGTTTGTTTTTTTTTTTACAACGTGTATACGAATTATAAGAACACATTATTTGTTTAATTTAGTCCATCGCCTTGGGCGCATGTTTCTATTTTTCATTTTTTTTTTTTTTTTCTAACTACTTTCGCGTTGTAATACTTATAGAAAATACGTAAAAGGACATTTTGCAGCATTTTTTTTTTTGAGTCAACTTTGACAGTCTTACCCTCATGGCTCCCATCATTAAACTAATTTTACATTATTGTAACAATGGCATTTTTCACAAAACAATTTCACAACTGTGAGTGATTTAATATAATCGGGAGACATTATATTTATCAACTAAATTATCTAAACGAGATGCTAATTGGTATGTTGATTATTAATTAATTAATTGAAAAATTCTTCGATATATTCATTTTTTTCATCTAAAAATTAACAAGAAAATTCAAAAAAGGAGTCATTCATTTTGCGCACGCTCTGCGAAGCAATATATGTTTTTTTTTGTCAATTTTTTTCCTTTTTGGTTCGTAATATTTTTTTTTTTATAGGACTACAGAATCCAGAAAGATTCACCACTACATTTTCTATGTTCTACGTTTTTTTTTGTTCGTTTAGAATAACGAAATCGCGTTTGCTTACAGTTATAAACCTTGAACTGCTGTGGTCCAGCCACAGATAGTGAGTCTTATATTTTAATGACTAATAACACATGGAATTTCACATATACACACGCACACACACACAGTAGAGAGCGATTTTTCTTTTTTTCATGAATCCAAAATTTTCATTACACACATACAACAAGTATAGGAGGCTTTGGGGCCTTAGGGGACCCAAGTGATACAGAAGTAAGAAGTTTAGTTCGTGGTCTTGTTTCGTATAAAACAAGTTTGATTTTAGATTTTTTGATCAATTTATATAGGTGTATATATATATTGGGTGTTGTAATTGAAAAAATTGGTACTAAATTATTTTTTTTAACTAATAACTAAATCGAAGAAGACAAAAAAATCTGCAATTTTTTAAAGACATTACTTCTTGAAAATAAATTTATCAAATTTTCGCAATTTGTTACAGTATAAAAAATTTTTTTTTCAATAATTAAAAGTTAATCAAAGAAAATAAATGTCTATCAATTTTTTGTTTCATCTTCTATCGTGTTGAAAAATTGATTATAGTGTAGAAGACTGTTTCAAGACATTAAATCAATGTCTGAGTAGTTGGAAAGAACAATCAGTATTACTAACACACCCTAATTAATATAAATACACACATATATATGTATATATAATATATATACATACTTTCACTGTAGATGTCTGCACAGTCTATTGCATATACCTAACTGTGATGAATGTTATTTTTTAATCATAGTGTTATACACTATTTCATTAAATTTATTAATGAATTTTCATTTAAAAACATTCACACGTACAATTATTATCGATTTCTAATAGTATTACATATAGAATGTATTTATAGCGACGAGGAAAAAGTTTAATTGTGATTAGGAGTCAGTTTTTTTCTGGCTTTTAATGAATTTTAGATAGGTCCCTGTTATTTTTTAATAGTGGTGCGTTTAGATAAATTGTTTCATTGAAAATTAAACAATGATAAAAAAAAAGAAAAAAAAAAAAGGGTTGACGTTTAAAATACTTTTTTGCTGATTTTTAGGTTTATTTAGTCCCTTTTTGTTGTTGTTGTTGTTCTTCTTCTTCTTGTTGTTGTCGTTATTATTGGTCTCTATTTTACAATTTTAATGCCTTGTACGGAATTTATATTGAAATATTTAAGTTGATTCAAATCCTTGCTGATATCTAACTAAAATTTTCGGTTTTTACGTGTCATATTTACAAGTTTTTTAAACAATATAAATAAAAAATATACCAGTAAATTATTAATTTACTGATTATACTTTATTATTTATTGATATCGTGATTTTCGTGTTGTTATCCTGCATAAAAGTGCAAAAGAGAGAATGTATGAAGAGATGAATCATTAAATAAATTATTCCATTTGACAATAATATTAACAGTGAATCAACAATTTTTTTTTTAACACTGAATAAATAAAAAATTTTTATTTTCAACAATAAAAAATTTTTAATCATTTCTAAAAATTTTAAAATATATTTTTTTTGAATAAAAACGAAAAAAAAAAAAAAAATTTATTCAAGGCCAATAAAGTTTTCACTGTCCTGAATAATTTATTGCGAGATTCATCGAAATAAATAGCGAGACTTTTTGTTGTAAAATCGTGAAATTTTCACTGTTTAGATTTTAGAGCGTAGTTTTGTTATTACACATTTATTTATTTTTTCTTATGTTACCTCATTGTTGTTGGTAGACTTTATTATGATGATTATATATATGTATACGAGTTTGAGAATACGATTGTAGTACTTTCTGATAGATCGCATTGATAAGCCATTATATTACATAGAAAAACTTGGAATAGTACGTTTCTTTTCTGCTTGTATATGTCTACACTGTCATAAAATATTCATATAAACCCGAAATATGAGGATATCACTTGTTTACAATGGAAAAAAAAAACAAAACTACAAACAATATATATCAAAATAAGATTTTTTTTTTCGAGTGTATTATTATTGTAAAAATTTATGATAAATTAAAGTCTTTCATTATAATCGTGTGTATCGTCGAAACTTGATTAATCACAACAAACAATAAAATCTTTTATAAATTAAATCGTTGTAAAATTAAATATACATAAAAAAATCTTTGTAATATATCAAAATTGCATTGGCAAAAAATTTTTTTTTTTTCAATAATATTTCTCAAAATTTCTATACACCCAATGTACACTCAACCTAATCGTCTTAAGATATTTCTCGTTTTTTTTTGTTGTAATTTTTCGTTATTTTTTAAATTATTTCTTGATTATTTTATCGTGATTAATTGTAACACTATACGTTCAGAGATATATATTCATACACATATATGTATATGTCGCGGAGGATAAATTTATTTGGAAAAAAGACAAACTGTTAATACTTTTCTCTGCATACACACTCGTTTCTTATGTTTTTTTTTGTTCTCTATCTTGACATTTAACAGTGATTTTTCAATTTAATTATAATCAAGTTTATTTATTTTTCTAAATCTTTTTTTTTTCTACTCTCGTGAAACTACGTCATATAATTTTGAAACACTTCTTTCACATTCAGTTTCACCGCTTATGTATACTATTAAATAATGAATTAATTTATTTGTAAATCGTAACCTTCATAAACGGATTAGTTGGATGTATTTACGGGTAGTTGAACATGCAGTATGTACTATTTTATTCTTGTGCTTTTTTATATCCTTGGAATGTCCGTGTTCTTCTTCCTAAATTCCCACGGTTTAGCCGTCCACTTGAAAAACATTTAAATAAAACATAAAAAAAAAACACAAATAATTAATAATAATAATAATAATAATAATAATAACAATAATAATAATAAAATAATTCTCCTTTCTTTTCCTACGTGAATTTGAGTAATTTAATATATCTTTTTTTGGATATGAGCAAATGTCATCATTAGATATTCCTTCTACAACACGATCGTTTTCTATACATTTATATTTACACACATATGTATTTTAAATATATATATGTCACCTATCTCATCTACAGCCATGATTTTTTTTCACTACCAGTCTTGTTTTCTTCCATCTCCATTATCTAGATGTTATTTATTGATTAACTTTTTTTTTTGGTTAAATTTGAGTCGCTTGTTGGAATTTAACCATCTAAAATCATAATTTTGAACCCTGTGTGTTTGTGTGATGTTATTTGAGCCTGGTTGTCATTCTCTCTATTGAGATAACAATTGTCAGTAATGATTTGTTTTTTTAAATTATGGCACAGCGTTAATTTTGGCGACAATTATTTTTTTTCCTACACCGGAAGACAATTAAATCTTCACGACGATCTTGCCAATTTTCCTCTAGTCCTATCTGTAATTGTATCGTCCGGAATGAGATATGGATACCATTTCAACAGGCAATGATCCTCTTCTTTTAACACTTGGTTCTGGAATAGCATCTCTTTTCGATAAATCACGTTTCCACACGCCATATTTCGATGATCCATTGTCATTATCGTCCATTTGTCCACCGGAAAACATTTCCGGACCTCCACTACTGCGTCGTCTAAGTGTTTTTTTACGATTTCGTGTTTTACCATTGACGCTATTACGACCAAAAAAATCACGGCGCAATTCCGAAATATCTGCCGGCACAGATCCACGTCGGGGTGAAAGCATTGCCGATCCAATTGTGCCATCAGCCAACTTTGTTGACACATTGTTGTTGCCCACACCGCCACTGTGATGACTGTTATTGTTATTGTTGTTGATTGGACGCTCGTCTGAAAATACAAGTTTACAAGTTATCGAGTTAACAACTTTCGTGAACAGGACACTGGATTCTCTTGAGGCCATGACAACGAGCGTCTAAGCAAGCAAGCAAGCAAGCAAGCAAGCAAGCAAGCAAGCAACAAAGGTGAAATTGAAAATAACTATTTACCAGCAAACACAACAACGTTGTTTACAGTCGTGTCATGCGGTAAACTGCCGCGGCGTGCGGACGGCAAATTCTCACCACAAGAGACCAAGGCCAGGCGAAAAGCTGCACCGGCAGTCAGAGCTAATTTAAAGAAAAAATAAACAAAATCAAATAAAAAACACATCTGCCCAAGTGTTCCCTACACATCGTTGAAAATCACAAATATATCCTTACCGCGATGCTCACTGATATCTGTGGGCACAGATCCACGCCGAGTACTTCCGCCAACTCGCGTAGCGAGCGGCGCCACATCGTCAATTCTCGACATAAGTCCAACGGGCGCAGAGCCACGCCTACGTGCCCAACCTTGACTGGTTCTTCGCGAGGTAAAAATACCCTTGGTCTCCTCAATAATAGTCCGAGGATCCACATTCTCCTTCATCAGATCGTCACAGAGCTTTGGAATTTTGGAGTTTTTGTGGCGCGACGAAACGTCCGAGCAGTCCCGCTTACCCGATGCCACGGCATCACCATTATCTCCAAGACTTTTCCCACTGTCGCTCGAGCCCGACGAGCTCTTTTGTCGTGGTGGCGACTCCGGAGGACTACCAATAAAGAATACCTTTGTAACCGGAAGATCTGTGGTCACAGGAATAGTCGTAAATCGCCTGACTGTCGATTCGGTGCTTCGATTTTCCGGTGTAGGCGCTGAAAAACGTCTGGTCTCAGTGTCCTTAAACTTCATACTGGTCTCCGGTAGTGGACCACACGTGTCAACAAACTGTTCCTCCATGGCCGACTCTTCCATGCTCCACTGTCGCTCAGACTCGGATCTGGATCCCGGCCGGGAATCGCTGCACGTGAGATCCGAGCCGTGAGACTTGTGTCGAATTCGCGAGCCACCAATCAGAGTTGCATAAAAAATCTGCGTGGGGTCAGCTTCCTGGGCGGACGATGGTCTCTTGTGGCGCTGGTGCTTGGTCGCCATGGAGTCGTCGGTTTTCATGCACTGGACCGAGTGTCTGCGCCGTTCGCTCGTGAAACTCGAGTCGACGCACAGGCGATTAAAGTCAGCGTAGGCTGATTCCCGCCGGGCTTTTGGTGGTTCTACGACCGTATACGAGCGGGTACTGATTTTTCTCTCGCGCCGCGTCTCGCTAGTGACCACGGGCTTCTCCAGGGACGAGCTGCACATGGAGCTGGTGGGGCTGTCGGCCTCTAAAAGCGTCTCCGTGCGGTATTTCGACATTTCCGCGGTGGTTGACATGTATCGAATGCGCGCGTAGGGCTGCAAAGGCGGGAAGGTCTGCTGGCGCGTGAGCTGACGCGACTGACCGGGTCTCAGACCACTGTCAGGCTGCAAAACCGAACTAATTCTCGAAGCTTCCACGCTGCTGGTGATGCTGGCAATACTCGTCTCAGGAAGTAGATTCTCCGCGCTAACTGGGCGCTCGCTCGGGCTGTTGGAGCCCATGGGACTGCTGCGAGAGGACAGCAACGACAAGGAACTCAGTCCGCGATCGTCTAGCTTGACTAGAGGAGTCTTAAACTTGGGATGGTCTGCGGGAACACTTTCCCGCCGGCCTGAGCGGGGCTGCAGCAGTGTCAGCGGCTTGGCTACGCTCATTGGCACCGAGTGACGTCTCTCGACGTGCTGAGATTCACTCAATACTGGCAGGCTTGATCTTCGCGATGATGGCAACGCCTTGGTACTCGGATCCGATAGTAAAATATCGCAACTGCCAGACTCGGGAAGCTCGACATTGATTTCCTCGTCGAAACTCGGCGAATCTTGCAATTCCTCCAGATCTGACATCTCGGTCTTGGTCTCCTCTGCAGCCTCCTGAACAATCAACGACTGCCAACGCTTCTGATTTATCCGCAAGTGCTCCATGAGTGTGTCGCTCAAGCCATCGCCCAAAAACCGGTGCCACTCCTCGTACAGGGGCGTTACAACAAACTCAAAAAAGCCCGATTGGATCTTTGGAATACTGATTGTATGGCGATCACACAGCGGCGTTACCGGCAGGTTTAATTGACGCTCGTAATCACCCTGACGGAAAAATTCTTCGCAAACTTTGTAAGACCACTTTCTGGAGATATCCCAGGGCCGACAGGGATTTGATATGTCGGCGCACTTGAGCGCAATTTGTAGAATAAAGTGACGATACTCGGGTCGTTGCATGTCAAGTGTATTCTTGTCCATGTAGCTCTTGAATCGCGTTAAAAACTCTTGCTGACGTGTAATATCGGTCGCTAGAATGAGCGAACTAATGTAGCGTTGAAGTTCGGGTCGAATTTCGGCAGGTAGTTGCTCGTAAACACCGCTCTCCAGGAGGCAGCCTATTGCGGATCGCCAATGATGATTTTCCAGCACCGACGTGTTCTAAAGAAGTATATTGACGAGTTAGCACGCCCCCAAGAATCGATAGTTCGGGGTTTATTACCTCATACAGTGTTGCTAAGTGATTACTGGTGGCAACGAGAAACGGTTGGTTTACTCCTGGGTGATCCAGGTCGTGAGTGACGGCGGCGATCAGCGAGGCCATCACCTCGAGGTTGTTGAGGTACTTTTTAATCTGTTGCAGAGGTAATTTAACGTTAAACGTGCTATTAAAAAAAATTATCTTGTACATTTTTTTTATTTAACTGAACCTTTTCTTCCTGAAGGAAGCAATGCATTGCTTGTGTAACGTCCGTTGCATGGATACTATTGTGGTACGGGTTTGTACTGTGATAGCCTTCTTCAATTAAAGCTAAAAAAAAAAAAGGAAACATATATGGGTCATGGTTTGATTTTCGGCAAGTTTTATGAGCACGCCCTACCATGCCACTGCTATTATATCAGCAGTGGCTAAATGCAGTTTGCAAATAAACCAACTCGTAAATTAAAAATCATATGATAAAATTTTTTTAATTACTAAATTTATATCAAATTAATAGAATTTAATGAACTTTTTCTAGTCGTTGATGTAGGTACTTTTATATTTTGAAAAGGATGAAAAAAAGCGGAGAAATTACCAAATAACTTCCACACTCTGACTACATCCAAGTTGAAGTGCTGCAAGAGGCCGTACCATTTGAAGAGATGGACACACAATACTGGTAGCGAGCGACCTGGAAAAAAATGGATCGTCAGACAGTGTGTCTAAAAGTATAATAAAAAAAATGTTAATTTTTAACATGCCATACAATTCGAATTTAATGTAAATATGTCTCATATAATCTTATAAATAATAAAAATAATCCAAAAAAAAAATATTGAAATAAATGTATACAAGAATGTATTATTAAATAGAAAATGTATTTTAAGATAAAAATAAAAAAGTAATCATAGAATTAAAAAAAGAAAAAAAATGAGACTTTTCGTTGAGAAAAGTGATTTTCATGACAGAAAATCGGTGTAAAATTGGCCTGAATTGGTTTTATTTTAAACCGCGCAGTCGTGACTGGATGAACTAGCACGTTGGATAAATCATCTAGGAAATCGATGTGTCCAACAAATGCCAGTGGGTACACTCACCTCCTGACACTGTCTCCAGGGTGAAAGCGTTGAAACGCCAGTGACCGGCCCTCTGCAGAACACACTGCAACACACGGTTCAATGGAATAAACAATGAGCACGACAAACAGAGCATATTCTCCATACACACACATTACACCCACACATTAGCATTGAACACACACACACACAAACTTATACAAACAACACTTGAATGAAGAGCGTGATCGAGTTTTTATTTGCTTATGACCACTCATTAAAATCATGAATAAGATGCTCAGCAATTTCTTTTTTCTTCACAATCTACAATTGATAACATCGACAAAATAAATACCTGGACTTGACCGTGGAATATGTCGTCAAGCAGCCCAGGTTCTTGATTCAATGACCTCGTTGTTAGTTTCTTGCGTCGACGTTTATGCATCGTGAGAAATCGACCAGTGTGTCTAGTGCGAGTTTCACTGACATCTATACAGTCTAGAAGATGTCTATCAGTCTCAGATAATCGTCTTGATGGTGGTGGGGTATCGTCAGTCTCATCTTCTGGTGCTTCCGGAGTATCACCAGTAACTGGAAGTGTTGCATCTTCTAAAAAAATATCAAAAAAAATTTTTTTCCCTAAAATAATACATGTGCAATGCTTGAATAAAACTATATCCACGCCTGTTAATCATTTTGGCGTGTATAAAAACTCAAAAATAAATTCTAGAAGAAAAAAAAACTACACTGACTATTGTAACCAACCAATTATATTTGAAATTTATTTTTATCTTATCACACAAAAATGCTTCTGCGTGCGACGGGCACTACTATAGTGCCACTGTAATCGTAAAACTCATAAAAAACTGTAATTAAATATAACGTCAGCAAACTGATATTAGAAGGTGGCCTAGCCGTACAGTTAATCCAAAAATAATTTACAGCCTAGTGAATATAATGATTACAACTGGAAAAAAATAATTTTTATTTATAAATAATATACACCATTGTTAAGAATAGATTGAAAAAAAAATTTCCGGAATTTTACGACGCTACAATTGAGCTAAAAAGAAAAAAATTTTAACGACAAAATCAGCGACGAGGGTCAGACAATTGAGACAATTGCTGTAACGCTGATTCAACTCTGTCCTAGTCTTGTCACGTGACTTGGATATACCTTACACCCATATTACGTACTCTACTATACACTCTGTCCAGCGCTTTTTCAACTATATTTCAACTGGTGTAATACAATTGAAAAAGAAGATGTGTGTCACATGATAAAGCGAAATATAAAATCTTGACGCAGAATAATTATTCAATATCAAACAAATTAGATATACACTTTTTTCTCTTAACATGAAATATAAATTGATAAAATTAATTGGCCAACGAGGCGGACAAGATTGAGATGGGAATACTAATGCACACGCATTCTGAGTTCAAACCTACGTGACTAATGTGCCCGGTTACGTATTAACGGGGCCATTGCCGCTCAGACACTCGTACTCCACATATGTGACATTTATATACCGTCGTATCAGCATCAATATAACTATAAGTTCACGTAATACAATACCTTATGGATCGTACAATAATATCAATTGCCTACAAATAACAATATATTTTACTTCAGATATCAATTAAAATCAATTTATTAGCATTAATATTCGTATATAAAATAAATTATCTATCACAAATTAACCAAATCATGATGATGATAAAATGTTTTTAATACTTAGTTATGAGCATAAATTCAAGTCAATAACTAACCTGAGATTCGAATAAAAACGGCATTCTGTTCTACAGGATCAATGTTGACTTCACTGCTTCGGCTTTGTACCTAAAACATAAAAAATATATATATATCATTAAAAATTTCTAATTCAGAATGAATTAAAAATTAGAAATGGCTTTAATTTTTATAGAACAATCGTTCTATTTTATTTTAATTTTATCGGAAATATAAAAATCTAGTGACTAAAAATGACACCATTAACCCAAGTCAGACACCTTTAACATGTCTACATTGGCAAAATTCATGCAAAATGAAAAGAAATCACAAAAATGACAAAAGAATTGAAAGATGAGAACATATACATTTGTCCTACTGGAATTTGTTGGCACGTTCATACCCAAGTGCGGCTGATTGCCAATTGCAAAATGGGCCGATCCGAATTAAGATTCGTTGCGCTTTGCTCACATCGTATATACCACAGCACATACCTACGTTTGGCTATACCAGTGAAACACAGTGATAAAATGACTTGGTTGATAGCTGTGCATACATAAAAATATAAGGCATATACATACATATATATATTAACTCGTGTGTGCGTTTTGTGAATTATTCATGAAAAAGAACATTCACATTTGTGAATATGCGAGTAAAGAAGGTTTTATCGCTCGAGGGACACGATCCAATTTCCTCTTGGTCGTTGTTGTCATTTTTCAACAGTCACGCAGCATATTTATATATACATATATATATACACAATATTCTGCAAGATATTTATCAAAGCGGAAATGTTAAGATTCTTCACAAAAAAAAAACTTCCTTTTTTGTCAAATCAAAAAACCACTGCATCAACATTATCAAGTCAGTCCCAAGTTACATTGATTTTCCAGCAATTAATTAATGCCCTATAAATAATTTATAATATTCAAGAGAGTTGTTCACCAATTGTATATATAATACGAGTTTGAGATTATTCTAACGAGATTCTGAATTAGTTTTCTTGACTTATGAATGAATCAAGGATTCACATATATATCATTCAAATATTTGCATATTGTACGTTAAGTATGTGGATGGATAATTGGAAATATATCTTGAAAACAATGGCAGAGTATTTTCTCAGGAGTGTTTTCTGTAAAAAAAAAAAATCTTGGATTATTTCTCAAGCCAAGAAGATCAATAAAGATTCTCACAGCCTTCATTTTAGTTGGATATAGCAGAGGATACGGTTTTTAGTCAGTATATATCCTGATTGTATATATTTGATGTTGTAAATGTTATAATATGTTTCAGGGACTAGTTGGAAGATTTTCTGCTCTCAAGTATCAATTATGCTGTTGAGCAAGGAATCCCACTGGGATGAAGCCTGTACGTCGTTCCATCTTCGACTCTTTTGCTCTCAAGTGGCAATTATATGTACAGCCAAACGATAAATCAGTTTGTCCTACTGGTACACTATATATATCATATATTTTCATCCAGTCTCCTCTTCCTATTCTCATCATTCTCTTGTCTAATATAATCTTTCTTCGTCTTCCGTTCTTGATAAGAGCACAAATTTATCTCTTGTAATAAATTACATTTTTTTTTTTTCGTTCCTGTCATGGATCATTATTGCTATTTTTATCCTGTGACATGTAGAAAGACACTGACAGTGTTGAAATAAATGAAAATCTTTTCAAATGCATCATTTTTCTATATCCTACTTACAAAATACCATCAACGTAGCATAGCTAGCAGTAGAAAAAAAAAGGATTACACATTTTTTTCCAGAGATTCATGCGATTGTAAATAGAAAAAAAAAAAATCTCTTGTTCTATTAGCGACCCTCTCTCTGATGATGTTGAAACGCGCTCACTGATTTATGAAAGAACGAATAAACGGATAAATTGCTTAGTGGTGCTTATAAGTAAAAATAGGTTAAGTGGCAATTATAATCGATAGATATTGTCTGTGACCCACTCAACAATATTCCAATGGTATGCGATCAGATTTGCCGGTCAGTGATCCTCTCTATATATTGTATAATACTATTCACTGTAAATAAAATTATTTTAGTATTTTTAATCATTTTTTATTTCAATTTTTCTAAATGAATTCTTGCGCCAATCAGTCGATTGACTTAAATGACAATCGTCCAACCATTTAAATCAATTGACCTTTAAAGGGCAACTTTTAAGATTGGATACTAGTTATTGACAGAAAATACTTTACATTTAACTAATAATTATTTTTAATTTTTGCTTTAAATTATCATAACTTTAAACCGTGAAAAAAAAATTTTTTCTTTCATCTAGAATTTTTTACAAGTGTACTAGAGTGAATTTTCGAGTTTTTTATACCAAACAAAATCTAAATACAATTGTATTTCTTTGCTGAAAAAGTTCTAACAATGTTTTTCAAGTGAAAATCACTTTTAAAGAATATTCTCACGCTTGAAAAAAATTTATATTATTCTTTATTATCAAAAAAAAGGATTCAATTAAATAAACAAGACCCTCAAAAGTATTTCACAATGCCCTGCAATGTACTTGAAACAATGATTTGGCCAGGTGCGTGATGACCATGGCGTTGTCTCGCGACAAGCGCAACAAACACATCTAAGATTAACTTTCTCAGTGTTGTCGTCGGGCAATAATAATTCGTTGACGTCTACTATTGCAAAATAACCAGTACTGGTAGACCGTCAATGTTAAAATAAACATGTATACACACAATAACACACACACTCACACTGACGCAACAAGAAAACATGCCGACGCACGAAACAGGTAATCATATAGGTGAGATTTAGCGCGCTGCTTTGGTAGTCTGAGTGAACAAGCAGTGCATAAACTATATCCAGTAGCGTATAATTACCAGCTGGAGAATATATTAGCTTAGTTATTTCTCCAGTGCGTCGCCTATATAACTGTTTATAAGATTCACATTAATAACTATATGCAACCTGTTTTGGGTTGTGCTAATAAGAAGATATCCAACTAATTCATCTCAAATTTATAATTATTTTTATCAATTATTTAAACGTAAAATAAATCAAACACAACAACAACTCTTGAACTAATTGAAAAAAAGTTTTTTTTTTTCAATTTTTTCAAAGTTATATTTTAGCTTTGAGCATTAAATTAATTAAAATAAATTTGTATGATAAAAAAACCTTGAGAGTATTTTTTCAAGCATCAAAATCCGCAATCACATCCACTCAGTTTCTGAGGATTCACATCAAAGGTTCATAACACACACACACACACACAGCACTGATGAATTTTTTTTCTTTTCAAGATCTCTCGGAAATTTCTCCATCAGACAGAGAGTGTGAAAATGGATGGATTTTACCTTGAAAATGTTACCAAGGGTTGTGTGTGTAATACAGTCTCCCCCATCAGAATGGCTTTCTATCTACTCTTCCTCAGTTTTATTCAAGTAGGAGTATAGTGGTATGTCGGGGCGGTAGATGAGAAGACGAGGGTTGCCAGTGACGTCACTGAAACTCGGGTCACGTACTGGAATTCAGGTCGACTCTTTACTGTTCGCACCCCTTGCTGCTGCTTCTGCTGCTGCTGCTACAACAACTACCTATATTCTTGTTCTTTACCGCTTGCCTTCGTCTTACACTCGCCTCAATCTACTTCTATTCTCCCTCATCGCCTGATCCCCTTGATTTTCCTCAGCCTTTCGCAATGCCTTCTTTTTTTTCACCGTCATGACATCGAAAACGAAACACAATGTTGATAGAAAATGATAAGTCACTTGACAAATGATATAAATAATAATCCATCTATAGTATTTAAAAAACAAAACGAATTGTTGATATTTTTTTTAAATATTTCATTAAAAAAATAATTTTTAAATAATGCTACCCATATCCAACTGTTGTAATAAATTTATAAGAAAAAAAAAATTGATTTTTTTTTCTTCATTATCAATTTGTCTATTCAATTAAAAATTGACCGTAAATATTAATTGGTTTAGATTAACGAACTATTAGTTGAGATTTCTAGAGGTCGTAAAAATTTTTATCTTGTAGTTTTATTCTTTAAATATTGTGATAATAAAAAAGTAAATGTTTTTTTTTTTTGGTAGTGGAAAGGAAAAAAAGAGCAGATACAATTAATAACGTTTGTTACAAATGACTTTTTTTCGTGCTGCAAATACTCGCACATCAGACGTCATGCGATTGCATAAGAAGCCTTCTCTCTCGTATCGTTATAATATCGATGGATTGTTAATTTATTAACTGACTAGGCTATTTAAGCCTTCTTAATGATGTATGAAGTTTTTATTGGCGCCAGGAACTCTAATAATTACACAGAGAATTTTGTGGACCACAAGATTAACCTTCTATTGCCAGATAATTAAATATAGTGAGGGAGAGACTCTACTATATACCGGATGGGCCCATCAAAAAACTTCCTGCCCTCGCACTTTCAGGGCGTCCAACACACATTAAAATCAACGATTGCTTCTTTTTTTCCCTTTTTATTCCAATTACCCTTCAATCACGTGCCATTTCCTTTTCCTGCCCATCTTGTCCACGTTATTCTCAATTCGTGGAATATTTTTTTCCGTTTGTCGAAAAAAAATCATTTCTTTCACGAAGTTCATGTTTCGAGGGTATTATATGTAACAATGTACACGAAATCATGTTTAAAACTTCGCTATAGGTGTAAATTATTTAAAAAAAAAAAAACTTTTTTTACGAAAAAAAGTTTAAATAAATTTATAAAATATACTATTACTCTCCAGATGTTATAAATCTACAGAATTATTTAATTATGAATTTTTACAATTTATTTCAAAAACCTCAGTGTCGAAATAAAAAATAAAAAATTTTTTTGTCATTGTTTTCTGTTAAAGTTCGATTTTTTTGAAATTGATAAAAAAGATAGAATTGCAAATAGAATCTATTATAGTATACAGTTGCGTATTGTCGTCATCACGATTATTGCCATGATATCGGTTAAGAGAGAAAAATATGACGGAAGTGATTCGAAGCATGTGCAAATATCCATTTGATTGATTTATACCAATAAATGCAATCAACCTTGTGAAAAGAAAAGGAAGAGCTTATGTAAGTGACAAAATGGAATATGTCCAATAAGGCACGTTGAAGAGAGGAGAAATTTATTTTTCCCCACAGTCATTTTATCGTCTTTTATTTCTTTTTTTTCCTTCCCTTTTTCCTCTACAGTGACTAATGGTCGAGAGAAGAGTCATCAGAATATCTCGCTGGTGCACACACGCGACGACAAATATGTACTCATAGTCCTGGAGCTGGACCCCTCCCGTGTGCAATTTCGAGTCGGCAAGCAAATGAAGGCCCGTTAGATAGGAAAAAAATCACTGTTTCCAATGGTATTTATAGAAATTCGATCGGAGTGGTAGGTATATGTTTAAACAATCGAGAAAGTAAAAAATTTTTTTTTCTAAATTTTAAAAAGCCTATCTTATTTAGTTAATAATTGTCTATCATTTTTGTCATCAAGACATTTTCGCTAAATTCTATTGTTTAATAAATATGAACGTTTAAAGACTTTGAATTTTTCTTGACAAGCGTGCGGCTGTAAGAGCGAGTGAGAGCGAAGGGGAAAAGAGAGACGCCAAGATCAACAATGGTCCCCTGGAGTTAATCTTCTACCCTACTGATGTGTAGAAAACTTGACGATTTGTATATTTTTATTTTTTTATCTTATTTTACTCAGTGGTCTGATGCATATTAATCTTAACAAATGAAAAAATTTCATTGCATTAATACATAGTTTTCGCTACGTCGATGATCATAAAAAACATTGCAGAAGAGTTCCGACTTGCGATTGTTGATTTTAAACAGTAGCCTAGTTTTTGTCCCCATCACCGTTAATATCTCGGAAACTATGCATCAGAGATCAGCACATGCAACGAGGAAAATTTAAAAGAATCATTTCTCTACAGGATAAGCCTTAAAACACCTCAATCGGATGCATAGTATCCGAGATATTAATTTTTTAAATAAATTGTGCTTCTGCGG